>JABCJV010000476.1:0-41615 GCA_013184325.1 Fusarium luffae | reverse complement strand
AGCCGGCCCTATGGCCCAAGTAAAGGTTCTTTTCTCCTCTTTCGCGTCGTGAATGGATGTCTTTCAGGTTCGTGGGGGTGGTCTTCTCTCCGCACTCATGGCTGGGGGGGTGGGGTTGAAGACATGAAGCTCGAATGGGGGTGGGGACGAGCCGAGCTGATGACAAAGAACCATGACACTATTGGAGCGGATTGACATAGAAAAGGTATTCTTCAGTTGTGAGAGCGGAATTTATGTTGTCTTAGAAGTTAGGGGCTGATGTTGTCCAGTGTAAAGGGCTTCGTCAAGGGCTTAGATCAAGAGAATGATCTCAGAGCATCGCCGAAGAATAGCGGAATTAGCGCATCTGTTGGAGCTTCAGTGGATGAACCCCACTACCTTAATCCCCCACCCCGCTAACAACTGTCACCACCTGCGGGGAATACTTTCTTCTTTCGCTGGCTCGGCTTGCAATTGCGTGCGATACTTCTCTCTTTATTTTCTTAGTGTAATTTGTGGGTAAGTTTGTTTAAATTGTCCTCATGTTTGGTCTGTCCACTCAATAGTCAAACCCAAGCAGTCGGGAGCGGCACGGGTGAATACCACCTCGGAGGATTACTTCGGCAGTCGTTGGCAATGAGATATGCAGATTGAAACGACGGGAGGTCATGTAGCCATGAGTGAATCAAAGGTGCTAGTAAAATTCCGGTAGTAGAAAACGGTTGTTTCATCTTAGGCATGCAGGAGATGTATGGGTTGAACTGTAGATAACCTGAGGGTATCGTTGACAACCTGGAATATCAGCCGACAGTGTCTGGCCAGAGAATGTAAAGGAATAACCCCCCCTTCCAAATATCCAACTCCATTCCTATTTAGCTCGACTTGGTCGCCGGCGTGCTCTCACTCCTACTATGTGGCTCAATCGGAAACGTCTGCAACTCAGGATCAACACCACCATAAACCCTCTCCCACCTGTCCTTAAGACCATCGGGAGTTTCCCAAGCATTCTCCGGATCCCTCAACCACAACCTTAGCAAATGTCGTCTGTTCCCTGTTAGCCTCTCACTCCCCTACACACTCTACAAAAAGGAAAGAGATGAACTCACTGCTTCTCCTCACTGTCCCTGAACCCATCCCTGGCATGGAAAATGGCCAAGTTATTGACATACTGCATATCCCCCTTCTGAAAATCCGTGCTCACACTGAACCGTTCACCCAGAAAGTGCAGGGTATCTAATGCTTCGGCTTGTGCTTCAGATATAGGTGCGAGATGATTTCCGCGCGGGAGGGAGCCGAAGCCGACATAGTAGCGACGCGCGTACTGGAGCAGGATTCGTTCTGGGTTCGACTGGTGGTAGATTAGTGGCCGGCTGGAGATTTTGTCTGTGCCGTTGACGGTCTTTGTGAAGCTGAATCCGTTAGTAGGAAGGAATTGAGTATGATGAGGGAGACGTACAGCTCTGCTTCCCAGTTCTGGCTCAGAGTGTGAATGAGATCTGGTCGAGTAGCAGCAATGTGATTATACACACGCCACGTACTAGCCAAACGACTAGCTCCCCCCTCAGCAGCCGTATCAAGAGCAAAGAGCGACACAATGTTGCCCGAGTCAGTGTGGAAGACCTGCTTATCAGCCGTGTAGGCCGGACTTCCGACCTTGACTTTGCCAGTAGAGGAGATATTCTTGATGTGGCCCATGACTACATCGGCGCGTTTGCCTTCAAAGTATGCATCTTGGCGACCGCGGATAGACCCGATGTGGGAGGACACGCCAGCGTAGATGATGATGTTTTCTTCGCGCGTGTAGCGATCGGGGTTTAGGCCGCGGAGAACGAAGAAGCCGTGGCCGAAGTGAAGTTCGTGGGAGAGGCGACGGAGTTCGGGGTGGAGGGTTGGGAGGGGGAAGGTTTCTTGGGAGATATATCCCTTTGCGATATTGAGAGCTATAATGTCAGTATAAGAACTAACAATAAGAAGCAAACGTACATTTGAAGTGAAACAGCGCCTTGTCAATCTCATCAAGTTGATCTGGGGAGAAAGTGTACGTCCAGTTGTACTTGTCAGCAATACTGTCTCCATCCCAAACCAAGTCCCCTTTGAGCTCCTTTGGGAAGCCTTCTGGAAGTTCTTTGGTAAGGTTCTCGGTCTGAGTTCGACGAGCTACACGAGCTTGGTACTTGTCCCAGTCTGGATGGTATGCGATGTCTGGCTGTCCAGGCGGAGGTTGAGCAGCTGGTGTAGTGCCAAAGGTTAGTCCCGAGGCAGGAGGATTGACAGTTACAGTGGCCATGGCTTAGGGTTGATGTATGATGTTCTTATCGTGGCCGGTTAATAGCTTTATTCTTGGTCGCAAGGTGATACTGCTGTAGCTGTGCCCCTGCTACTCTATATAATATGGACGGCTTGGAGAATCTCGTAATTACACCATTCAGGATTTACTAACGTAATAATTACCCCTCAGACGAAAGGAGTATTGAAAAGCATAGTAACGAAAGAGAAGGATGATCGCCAAGTGATGATGAAATTTAAGTGACTGCGGTGCAACTTGGCCCTGCATCACGACAACACTACGTTGTAAGCACGCCATCGACCCGACGAATTACAACGGTCCGATTAACCAACAGCCAACGGCCAAGCAAATAAATGTATGAAGCTATTAGGAAGGTAGTACTACAGTAATCTAGAGTGCTAGTTCGATGGAAGGTCAATTGGAAAGGACGATGGCGCGACCTTGGCAGTTATCACGTACTGCACCCACTCATCACCTAAACAGAATGTCAATCGAACTATGGTGTGCTTAACGACCCTGAATACACTAAGTTATGCATGTTCCAAGCACTCAATTAAGAATCTGACTCTTGGCAAAGGATACGACTTTACGATAAAAGGTCCTGAGATATTCCTCAGTTCATTCGTTCGTCACCACCTTATCCTCCTCAACCATGGGCCAACCCATCCAGCAAGACTCCTCAGGCGAAGCCTCAGAGTCATCGTCTATCATCCACGACAACAACTTAACCTATGTTCGTCAAACAGCAGGCAATGGAACGTCAGGCTATCAAGAAGCCGTCGGCGCACCCGTCGAAACGCGTTCGCCACTGGGATACCATGTTAACTGGCTCACTATCATCTTCCTCAACCTAAACCACATGGTCGGCACGGGTATCTTTTCCACACCAGCAACAATTCTTCGTCTTACAGGCTCCGTTGGTCTGGCCCTGGTGTACTGGGTTATTGGCTTCATCCTTGCAGTCGCTGGGTTGGCTGTGCACATGGAGTTTACCAGTTACTTTCCTAATCGCAGTGGCTCAGAGGTTGTATGGTTGGAGCAGGGGTTTCCCAGACCGAAGCACTTTTTTCCGGTCGCTTTTGCAGTGCAGAGTGTGCTTCTGTCGTTTAGTAGCAGTAATGCTATCGTTCTGTCGAATTATCTCTGGCGCATCGTCGGACGCGCGCCAGATCCCTGGGAGTTGAAGGGTGTGGCTATTGCAGCTTATACTTTGGCCGTCATCACTGTCATTGCGCATAACCGGTACTCTCTCTACGCCATCAACGTCTTTGGAGCGTTGAAGCTTCTTTTGCTGGTCTTCATCTCCATCTCGGGTCTTGTCATTCTTGGAGGTAACTTTGGTAGCATTCCAGACCCGAGTCTCAACTATCGTCATGGCTTTGAAGGGACTACCTCGAGCGGGTATAATCTCTCCCAAGCAATGGTGAACATCAGCTTTGCATTTTCAGGTTGGCAAAATGCTTTCAGCATGGCAAACGAGATCAAGAATCCCATCCCCACCCTGAAACGCAACGCAAGCGCCTCTCTTCTCATCGTCTTCGTCCTCTACTTTCTCTGCAACATAGCCTACTTCGCCGCTGTACCAAAGGACATATTCCTCGA
This sequence comes from Fusarium luffae, assembly GCA_013184325.1. Lineage (NCBI taxonomy): Eukaryota > Fungi > Ascomycota > Sordariomycetes > Hypocreales > Nectriaceae > Fusarium > Fusarium luffae. Next base: position 37,747 of record JABCJV010000476.1, on the reverse strand, counting down.
GTCAAGCGAACTCGCAGCAGCAGTATTCTTCCGCACAGCATTCGGCTCAGCTGCTGAATCCGCTCTCAACTTTTGCGTCTTGCTCAGTTCATTCGGCAACCTCCTCGCTGTTCTCGTCAGTCAATCTCGTCAGATCCGTGAGATTGCGAGACAGGGTGTTCTTCCCTGGACGGAATTCTGGGTATCGACTAAACCCTTCGGTACACCTGTTGGCCCGTATCTTTTGAAGTGGGCGTTTACGTTTCTCATGATTGTTGCGCCTCCTGCGGGTGATGCGTTCCAGTTTGTTGTTTCGTTGAAGACGTACCCTGAAGCCATGTTCTATTTTGCAATGGGTGTCGGCCTCCTACTCATTCGTCGAAGAAGAGCTAGATCTGGCACACCGCCATCTGACTTCCGAGCGTGGTATGCTCTCGTCATTCTGTACCTCTTGTGTCAAGCGTACCTCCTTGTCATGCCCTGGATTCCGCCCGTGGACGGTATCTATGGTGGAACAGTCAGTTTGTAAGTGCCCCCTCTCTCTATACCCTTTCGATACTAACAAAATTCTCAGCCTTTGGTGCACTTACATGATTGTTGGAATTGCCATCATGGGTGTTTGCGGTCTCTACTACTATCTCTGGATGAAGCTCATTCCACGATTGAGGGGTTATAGTATTCGGTCTCAAGTCATTTCGGTCGATGATAATGGTGCCAATACGCATCGTCTACTGCGTGTGCCCAACAATGAGGTTGCGGAATGGGATGCTACTCATGATGAACTTGGTCGTGATTTACCACCTCAACGAATAGTCCACAGAAACACTGGTAGCTCGGAGAAGTAAATGGTTGGAATGGAGGACGTATATCTACCTAGTTACATGCGAGCATATTGGTTGCAAAGTTGGTCGTCGTCGGACCTAGATATCGCGTTGATGCCCACGTCTTCCCTTAATAGAGCCAAACCTTTGAGGTATCACGATTCCGATGCTTGCACAAGACTTTTCTCTTGTCCCATCATATAATGAGGTTTATTTAGAGATAAGACATGCTTGTTCGCTACTTTTCTCCCCCCAAACATCGTAGTTACACATCTGTTGCTCAGACACTGATACGTCTCAATGAAACACAAACTCAGTTTGCACTTCAACCCATGCATAGTCAGCTGGTACTCAGGATTGGTAAACAACACCATTGGGATATTCTAGCCTATGTACTCTTTGTCCGTGATTAAAGGCAAACAATAGAGTCTGTACCCGCTTCAGTCACCTGGCGACATGGGTTTTGGCACTTAGTAGCTGACTATTCCCTTGAGTAGTGTGAGTATTTGTCGCTATAGAGGGGGCAATCACTGCTGATTGCGCAGTCTCTGATTATGAAGTCAAACTATATGTCAGTGTCACGATAACTGCTTGGTGGACTGTGGCAAGCCAACTTCATCTATAAGACATAGAACAGCTCCATCGAATAAGGATTAGAGCAGCGCCACCGAACTACAACCCACAACAACTACAACACACTACATTAGAGCAATCAACAGTATCTCTAAATTTCCACAACTTTAACAATGTCCGAGACAAAGCCCAAGCGCACAACCCAGCCCCGAGATGATCATACCCACTGGATTTGCGGGAGGGTACTCGCAGATGGATCGAGATGCCAGGCAAAAATGGAATTGAAAGACGACGTATGCTCTGAGTGCCGAAGCCCACGAGGGAGGACCTGTAATGCTGTCAATGAATCAGGTGAGACTCTAGGGTCTTGGATTGATAAGGAGGGTGGAAAGGACGTGTGGCTTTATTTGGTTGTGTCTAATGGTAACAAGTAGATGCCGAGAGCTAGACGTGGATATTGATCAGTGGGTTTCTCGATGCATCCGATTTGGTGAGCAAAAAGGGCAACAGATGGTAGATAGATTCAATCCAGTCAGTTGCCAGGTTACTAACTGCTATGTTGTGACAGCATTGACGTTTATCAGCCATCAATTCATCTTACGTTTTCTGAATAGTGCCACGTAAAACGACCGTGAGTAATATTCCTTGCCTTACCTGAGACGAGCATTTCGATTTAGTAATGACCATACACGTGAACATCATCTATAAAACACTTACAATGCATTCGCTTCTCCTTGTTCACACTAAACATGCCACAAACGCAACAATACCGTATACTATAGCAACGAGGACAATCTACATCTTACACTATTATCACCATGTCCAAAGAAGTTCGCGAAACGAGATTTCAAATTCCCCCTAGCCCTACCAAATGGCAATGCAACAGGGTGGCATTCGGACTCCCCTGTCTTGCGATAATGCCAATAGAAGTGAACGAATGCCACGACTGTGGCCTGGAGCGTGGAGATGATGCTATTGAGCTTGACTGACGGAGAGGATGCTACGGGAGAGTGAGTAAAGAAGAGTGGCTATATTATCTTTTCTTCAGTGGGACTGATTAATAGAGAATAAAAGTAGGAGCCAGTGGGTAGTCCAGACCGATGCTGGCAGATAAATCACAGTTCTGTTTCGTGATTCAAAGTGAACACTGTCTATAAAAAGACCCCTGTTTAGTCGCGTTTCCTCTCTACATTAAACATACTACAAACATCATACCCAAATACTATAACAAAGAAAAGTTTATACACTTGAATCTATATCATCATCATGTCCGAGCCAGTTGTGTCGGAACCAGTTCACGAAGAGAGAATCGAACCTCACCCAGATCACACCAAGTGGAAGTGCCACAGGGAAGTCCCAACTGGACTGAAATGTCCGGCAGTAATGCCAATGGAAGTACCCGAATGCAGCAACTGTAACAAGCAGCGTGGAGAAGGATGTGTTGCTCTCAATGACAGCGAGGACGTTTTGGGGAAATGCCTTGGCTTTGATGAAGTGGAGGGGAAGGAAAAGTGGTTTTATTACTGTTTTGCGCAGTTGGACTCAGAAAGCGACTCTAGATATGTGGATAGGTGGGCTGTTGAGATAGATACTGATAGATAAATGAAGAGCAGCTGAATTGATGGTTGTCATTGACATCACCTGCAAGGTGGTTAATGGCACAAATAAGATACGTCCCTTGTAGAGTCGTGAATGACACAAATATGTACTTGGTTTACACACTCGATAGTGAGGCCTGAAGTCGTATAGACTAGTACATGGTAAATGAACTGTCGGTGATTGAATGCAACATTGAATCTTCTTGCATTCACCGAAAGCTCAGTTTTGCGAGCTATATAAAGACATGAAACTAACACCCAAACGGTACCTCTATCCTATAGATCTTACTAGAACTCTACACATGCTGAAATAACGCGCAAGATACTACAATACACTACGCAAACTCCAAAGTATAAACAGCATATAAACCAAAGCCACGGAAAGCAGCAATGCCTAACGTTATCATCACGATCGCCGTCACACTCCGGCCAGAGCACACGCACTGGCTGTGTAAAAAGATCATGAACCAAGAAACGCGCCAAAGATGCGACACTAAGCACCCCGTTTCAACAGCAGTGTGTACCAGCTGTGGAAACGAGCGTATAGCTGAGTCGGAGGCTCAAGATGATGAAGGAAACACACTGTGTTTTAGTAGGTAACGATAGGAGAGTGGAGGTGTGGTATTATTTCTGATGCTTATTATGTCTCCTGTATGGATTTGGGTGGCATGATGGTGGATAAGGCTTTGACGGGGAGTTAAAGAGATTGTTCAGGTTTACAGGTAGACTCCAAGCCTAATAATCATAAAATACTACGTTCTTAACGTGCATGTTTTCAAAGGGATACTTGAAAGAACAAGGCTCAAAATTGCAGAATTTGTTCCGTGTGCTACAGAACAAAGGTGACATCGTGAGTCAGATCAAAAGCAATAGTATAAATATCGTTCCTCTCCCAAGTTGTTATCACTCAAACCAACATTGATCACGATGTCCGTCAAGAAATCTGTAAAGAAGAAGCAAGAAGAGCACACGGGCTGGCGCTGTAAAGCCTATCGCCAGTCCTACATGTTCCAAGCATGCAACATTCAGAATAACATGTCTGACAAGGAATGCTTCTTTTGCAATAATGCACGCGGAGCTGGGGCTGAGGCGTTGAACGACAGGGGAGAGACAGTGGGTATCCTTCTAGGTGTCTATCATGATAATGGGGAGGAAGTCTGGGATTATTTGTATGAGGCTGAGGATGTTCTGAATATTGGAAGGCCTTCAGGATGATGGAGATAGACAAGACCGTTGATGATTGAACACTTTATCACTGAATTTCTTTTGTCACACACACGTTTAGCAATTGCATCTTGGAAAACTCCGAGTAGATGAGAATACTAGAGAAGATATCGGCACGCGACCTTGCTCGCATGTTGTGAATGAAGAACAACCATCATGTCTGCGACAGTGCCTATTTCTCAACAGATGTGTCACTGGCAGACTCAGAGTAGTCTGCGACAGTGCCAATTTTCCATCTTCTGTCCTCATGGATATAAAATCATGGACTCTTGTCCTCCCTTTTCCCATTCCAGTTTGCTCTGATACTATACAAGGCAAACTATCACTTCGCAAGCAACCCCTTTGACATTATATAAGCAATCTATCATTATCTACAACTTCTTCGACACTCAACCATGCCACCTTCCACAGCCCGAATCGTTACCAGCCAGCCTCGTACTGACCACACCCACTGGAAGTGCAAGAACTGCACCGCGAAACAACTCAAGGAAGTGGAGCTTTGTACCTGTTGCGGTAAGGGAAAGGCCGATAATGCTTTGGCCATGAGGGACGATGGTGCGACCCTGGGAGAGTTCCACTCGAAGAATGAACTTGGGGAAGATGTCTGGAGATATTATATCAAGCCTATTCCGAAGGAGGTTGATTGTTTTGATGCTTGTGGCAAGTGCGGAAAGAGTCATGTAGACCTGCGATAGGTTGACCTCAAGGCGAGATGAGTTGATATTGCTCATTACTTGGATACCCTCTGGTCCACTAGCATAGATTTAAGAGCGGACTGTTGCTTTATTCTCACTCTGATATGCAGGGTCTCATTGATAAATTAGTCTAGTAAATAAAGCCGTCCCTTTGGGCCTCCTCCTGTCCATGATCACCCTCAACCTACGCTGTGTAAGTTGGCCGAGCTTCCACAAGACCTGCCGCCATCGACTCACACTTTCTCCTTCTCACAACGCCATTTCCAATTCATGTGGAGAATAAATAGAGTTAACCAATTTAAGCTGAAGGTATTGTGAAATAACAGTTTGATGTGGTTGTTGCATGACTAAGCACGCGATACCAAGTGATGAAGTCATGAAACTCAATTCACGACAACGCGTCCCCGGTGTCGCGACCAATTGAGTAAAACTATAGAAATATTACGAGGGTCTTACCTTGTTTTTTGTTTTCTGTGCATTCCATTTGTTTACAATGCAGATCTGGCGTCAATTCTGAATGCAAAAACTCCACAACGCCATCCCGTCATCATCGCAAAGACTAAAAGTCATTCCGTCATAGACTTGGAGTATTTACATATTAACCACAAGCTCCCACCATGGAAGCAGGGGAGCTAATTTAAACACACTCTGATGTCACTATTGTGATTTATTTATCTCAACATTCAATTCATATTACAGAGGTCAACATCACCCATCCAGCCTCTTCTCTTAACAATTCGACTTCCCACGATCACTTCTCCCCCTCAAACAACAAAACAAACGATACAATATGTCGAGACATATTGAAGCTCAAAAGCGCAAAGCCATGGTCCCCGCCATCGCCGGGCTCTCCCTCCTCGGCTTCGCCGTCTACTACATGGGCCCAAAGTCAAAGGATATCGATCCCGGCAAAACTGGCGCGAACGGCGTTATCGGCGCAGGCGGTGCGTCCACTGGCAACATGAGCCAAAAGCTACAAAGCACGTTTGGTACCGGCGGTGGAGATGCTGGAACTGGTACCGACTACGAAACAAAGGATACGCGCGTGGCGAGCAATGTGACGGGTCTTTATACGAAGAGGGATCCCGATAATCTTGAGCATAGGGAGCATCGCAATCCTACAACTCCCAGAGGGCTAAACAAGAAGCAGGAGGAGATTTCGGGAGTTTCGGGGTCACCTGGGAAATAATTTGGATAACAATTCTGTATGTGGGAAAACAAGATACTATGAGGAGTTCTGTATAAGCTGCAAACTGTCTACTTAATTCAAAGCCATCAGGGACAAATGATTTTGTGTGTCGTGTAGTCCCATATCTCCTTTCCGTTGACATCTACTTCTACGAGTTCGCCAACTTTGAAACACCCTCCGTTTCTTGCCATGGCCTGAGCACCTACATCGCGCCTCTTCTTGCACTTTACGCAACTTGCGTTTGCCCAATCGTTGTTCTTTTCGCAGCGAGTGCGGTAGAGTCCGACTTTCGCAGGGACAAGTTCCCGACAGCGCCAGGCTACGGGTCGAAGGATAGGCTGGTTATCGTGCATGTTCAACATGTTGTGAGTTGCGAGTAGTAGAGCTGTTTGTGAGCTTATTGAATGTTAATAGGTTTGGGAATATTGATTTGTTTGATGGAAGGATATATAATTGATGGTAGTTATATAGTTTAAGTAACAGGAAGAAAAAGGAGTTCTAGGAACAAGGTGGACTGTTCATATCGCCTGTTCTGCTATTACCCATCTGTATGATAGCAAATAGCCCAACTATTCAATGTATGAGCATAAGATCAAAAACCTCTATTCCCCGTTCACTGGTCTAAATCAAGAACACACCCGTAGAATCCCCATCGTTTTCAAAGTCCCTCTAAGTTCTATACGGGCAATAGTTCGAGCTGATTTGGACAACGCTTCAAGAAGTGCTAACGTTACCCATCTTCAGGTGTCGAAAGAATGGATCCATTATGAAAAGAATAGTCTTGAGACATAGTAGTAGTATAGTGCCTAGGCCCAGTGCCGTCAGCAAGTACAGCAACAGCGTTTCGAACATATAAGCCAGTGAAGCCATTGTTAAAGAATGTGAATATGTTTGACGATAATGGTCGACTTTGGAATACGTCCGGATTTTATAGTAGGTGTTTAGTGTGTTGATTTAAACTGTACGTATACGCCTTGAACTGGACTCTCATGGAACTTAAATAGCTATACCAGGTGCCACCTTGTCATGAAACGGCAATTCTAGTCAAGCTTTAATCACAATGGGGCCCATTGCAGGGGGAAAATATTGATGTGCATTCTTTTCACGATATCTATGGCAAACTATTGAGTTGCTCGCTACGGTTCCCTCCTAATCATACGTACCTATCTGACACTCTTTCAGTGCCGCCTCTTCACCCTCCACCACCAAGCGTCTGAGCTTACCATTCATCAAGATTCCAATAATGATGCTTCTCAGGCCCAGGATATTCGACCTCATAGCGCCAAATCTCCTGACCGTCAACAGTGTGAGTAACAAGCTCTCCGAGCTTGTCAAAGCCTCGATTCAGAGCAATAGCTCCAGCAGCGCGCTTGCGGCAGCAGGTACTGCATATGTCAACATGCATGTTGTTGATACGCTGACACTTCTTACCACGGGCTTTGTCAAGTAGACTGGGGTTCTTGACTGGTTGGTTGCATGCCCATCGGGTATGATCCGGGCGCACCTCGTTGACGGATTTGTCGTTATCCATCGTAATCACGGCCATTGTGTGTTGTGATTGTGAAAGTAATTGCTGTGGTTTAGCAGATTGCTGTGATCGAGAAATCTTAGAAGGGAAAGCAATAGATATAGATAAAAGGAATAGCAACAGCAACCTTTGTTAAATATCTCTAAAAGCGGCTTCCAGTATCATAACACTTGTGCAGGTGAACATGTACTGGATAATAGATCGGTTGGCCAGAGGCTGTAGAACAGTGGGATGTTCCTTGCTCACAAGTTATTGATATTCACTAAGCATTAGAGTAATATAACAAACACTAAGGATCTTTAAATGAAAAGTGTATCATAAAAAGAAGAAAAGCTAAATGCCCGATCTAACATTCGTGACAAAAGAAAATATCAACTACATTGAAAGCATTGGCACCACTAGATGTGAGTAGAACTAGTGTCCTCGACCTTGTACTCCCAAACCTCAACACCACCGTCAACATTCGCCAGCTCTCCGAGTTTCTCCCCCTTATCATTCGTAGCCTTGGCCTTGACGCAACGCTTACGTCGACATTTACCGCAATACATTTTCTTGATATCGTTGACGCGGTGGCATCCAATGTTGGTGCAGAGCCACTTGGTGTGGTCTGGGCGGTCTTCGGGGTTCTGAACAGCCATTTGGATTCAGTTGAGAGTTGATTTCAGGACTGATACACTCTATGGTGGGTGGGTACTTGGATCTGTATCAGGCCCGGGCGGTTGTGAAATATTTATAGAATAGTCATGGTACAGACTGTTGGTGGTCCACAGAGAACAGGGACGCAGTGCGCCTGGAATACTTCTATTGATCGTTGCTATCTAATAACGAATCTCTGTCCTATCTAAGTACGCCCGTTGTTCCCTGTTTTTCTCCTCAAACCCTCCATAGAGAGTAAACAAATTACCCGTCAACTGCTTCCAGTTCAATTCGCTATTCAGTCCGTTCCCGTACCCATTTCTCATTCCCCTGGGAATCCCTGTCGTCCAACGTCCACCCATCATACTGATCAGGGTGTTTAGCATAGGTGTACCTACGACGGCTTCTAGAGCATTCTCTACAGCGCCTCTCATCCATCCTGTTCCCTCCGCAGGCGCACTCTCTGCAAGTCCATCGACAGCCTGCAGGTACGATATGGCTGTTGTCTTGAACTCGATGCCTGCTTTTGCTTGAGCTTTTACCTCTGCTAGAGCTGTTACTCTTGCTTTTGCTCTGACCCATACCCATTTTTGCGTGTTGTCGGAGTTTGTGTTGTAGTTGTCAGGGTGTGCTGATTGTTGGAGTTGTGTGGAAGCGTGCTGGGTGGTGGGATGAGAAAGGGTGTGACGTGTGTACTTATATGCACACCACGCGGCGTGCGAATGGCGCTGATTCTACGATGAGAAGTCGTGATGAGACATCATGAGATGATGCTATCACTGTGGACAACTGTTCCTAAAGACAGTCATCCGCTATAGAATACTATAGCTGAACACCTCTTCACTAAGTATTTATTCCCATCACAATCACTCATCCTCAAACTCTACAGTTCACTGTTTCTAAGTGTATTCACTAAACTCCCAAAACTCATTCCCCCGTTTATCCTTCAATGTCCAGGTACCAAGCCGACCAGCACGGCCAGCCAAATGTACCGTACATGCGCCCGTTATTACATTGTTTACAGGCCTTTTGCTTGCTCTTGTTCTCCTAGTCGCCGCACTTGTCACATGCCCACTGATAATCCCGAGGGATAAGATGGCTGTTGTCTTGCACGCGGTGCCTGGAGTTGTATTGGAAACCTTTACTTGGGACTTGACCCATTGCTTCTGTTCGTTAGAGTTGGTAGAGTATTTCTAGGATGGGGGAAGTTGAGCAATGGAACGAGTAGGGGGGTGAGATGGCCACCTATATAGACACTACAGCAAGTGTATCATTAATGGTCAAAAGTGAATGGTTCAATAGCTATAAATGACTCCTCGATATGACAGTTATTTTATAACGAACAATGCAAATAAAGATCAATTCTGGTAACATTTGTTTGGTTGTATTTGTATTGTTTAATGCTGGTTCCGATCCTATGAGAGGATACAGAGCGTCACTATCTAGCTATGCTGCAACGACAGTGGCATATAACAATTGCAGCTCCCACCTGAGTTAATCGGGGATCATGTCTAACATGTGACGAACCACTCCTAGTTTTCATTACCATTGTAATCCTTGTCCCTGATCATCCACACTATGCTATCCAGAGGACCAGGATGGTATTCCCCAGCTAGGGTGCCGAATACACGCTCGACCTGACAACGACTGCATTCGATGTTCTCCATCTCGTTTTCACACCAGCCACATTTCATGCAAACCCATTTGTAAAAGATAGGGACGAGGTATCGGTTGTCTTCGACTCCCCATATAGCTGTATACCCGTCGCGTGGTAGGTTCTGGCTTTGATCCATTGCTTCTGTTTGTTATGGTTGTTCAAGATTGCTCTGGGTATCGGAAAATTGGGTAATGGGACTCCTTACATGAACACCTGCGAAGAGCGGACATCATTGATTCACATCAAAATGGTACTATCACTGTAGACAACTGCTTTTCACGTTTTCCATTCACTAGAGAAACTGCAACTAATCACAAGGCACCCAGTATTCATTGCCGTCACGATCCTTCCTCACCAACCTCCATTCGCCCTGCTGCAAAGGGCCCTCAGCCACGACGCCGTAACTTCTCCCAAGCCAACAGTTCCTGCATTCCTTGCTGGACATTCTGTTGTCCCATTGACCGCAATCCCTACAGCCCCATGTGTAGTCTCTAGGTATGAGGTGACTGTTGTCTTCGATAGCGTCTATAGAGTTATATCTGTAGGTCTGGCTGAAGTTTTGACCCATTGTTGATGGTTGAGACAGATTGGATTGGGTGTTTTGTGTGTTTAGCTATTTTTGAGTTTTTCCGAGGCGTAAGTCCCCAATATACATATCAAATCAATGCCAGAGTTTTGTGTGTTTTTTGTACGATTGTTGAAAGGAAGAGATCAAAAAGGGAAAACGCGACGGAATTTATAGACATGTCATGGCGGTTAACGGATACGCAAGCACCGAGCCGAGGACGTTACAACAAATGCTTTATTTGTGGTGAAGGACTGTTATTTCTTGATTATACAATGATCCACTACTAAATAATGCAACTAGATGTTCCTTCAACGAAGCCTGTAGGCTGCCAATACTCATTACCGTGGCGGTCTCTGATCGTAAGCCTCCAAGTGATGCCCGAATCAGTGCCCTTGGCCACGGTGCCAATGCTACGCACAAACTGACAATCATTGCATTCGATCATTTCCACGTCGTTGTTATCCGCACCGCACTCCAGGCAGGTCCATAAGAAATAGTGAGGAACGAGAAAACTGTTATCTTCGATGCGCTTTCCATAGTTCCAACTGTGGCCCGGTAAGGGCTGGTTATGTCTTTTACCCATTGTTGATGTTTGACGAAGGTCTGGCTTGGTAGTTAGTTGCCGTAGTTGACGGTGTTTCTGGTGTCTGTTGTGTATGGCTATTGAAGAATGAGCAATTAACGGAGTGTAAGTAGTCAAGCATATAGAGGTAGCATGGCGGGCGAGTCACGGAGAAAGTCTAAGCATTGATTCAAGAGAGACGTATTGTACATGTGCTACTACTGCGGTGAACATATGTTCCTTTCTTTATTGGCCAGCTAATCAGTATCGACTATTACAACTACTCACTCCTTCGCTTCCGCCCACGCTGTTCCCAGTGTTCATTCCCTTCATAATCACATTCTTTAACTTCCCATTGAATACTCGAATCAGAGCCGTTAGCAACGGAGCGATTGCCACGACCGTATTTGCAACGACCGCATTGGAACATTTCCATACTGTTCTTCAAGAAGCCACACTGCGTGCAAGTCCATTTGTAATGGGCGGGGACCTCGTGGCTGTTATCTGTGACGGTTTCCCACGTATTAAGTCTGTGACCGCAATAGCCTTCACCTTTGACTCGGGTCATCTTTGCTATCCGGCGTAGTGTGCGGTCGTTTTGCCTCGTATTTGATGTGAACGATGGTAGTTTCTGTGTCATCGCTGTTTGTTCGGGCCCGTGATGATGACGGGAGGAGAGAGGTACCATGGTCAGTAGGACTTATACACACCCAGGGCACAGTCGAAGCGTAAAGATCAGGCTTGAATCAGATAAGTACAGCGAATGAAGGTATGCACAACGGCATCGATTCAACAATTATGCATGACAGGAGTGTTTCTCTTCATAAGCAGACAGTTTTTCGCCAGCGAAAACTGCAAAAGACATTCCTTCACCAACGCATCCTCCCAGCAGCCATTCCAAGCCAAAATTGTATCCTGAATCAAGTCCGAATCCAGCGATAGCCAAAAAGTGAGGCCATAGTGTAGAGTAGCCCTGTTGTTACAAATCGGCACCCTCAATTTCATCATATTCCCAGATCTCAACACCGTCTGGACTCTGCCCAACGAGTTTGCCGATGTCCTGCCGGGTTCTGCTCACGGCCACAGCATTGACATCTCGCTTGGTCTTGCAGCGAAGGCATTTCTTGTCCAGCATGCCGTTGAGTTTGTTGCAGTGAGAGTCGCCAAGTAGGTCTTTGAGATGCTTGCAGGTCCAGAGGACGTGGTCGTCACGGGGTTTGGTGGTTCGCTCCGGGAGGGTGGATTCGGTGGTTGTCGAGGCTGAGGACATGGTGACAATGGCGATGGCTTCAAGATGTCTGGGAACTGAAATGAGTTGCGATGCAAGGATACAGAATCCGGCGAAGACCTACCTGAACCAAGGTATAGCCAAAATGCAAAGTGAAGACAGAAAGAGTATCCTATCGTTTCAATCTTATTGATGCTGCCTCTGCTGGATGAACCGCTCGATACTACAAGCCAAAAGTTGGAGGAGGTGTAGAAGACCAAGTCTGCCCAAAGGAAAAAGGGAAGGATCTAAGGATTAAGTAGTGATAGAGCCAGGCTGTCCGTTTGAACTGAGGGACTGATAGACAAGGAAGTCCGTTTGAGGTTTCAAGTCTTTGAGCCACGCCGCCTTAAGCGACAGGGACGGGGTTTGATTAGAGGGAATCGTTTGAAGAGAAATGTGCCAAGTTTCGGTGGGTACCTGTTCCAAAGTAGGAGGAGAAAGGTTTCAAACGAGGCTGGTGATGATATCGTTTGTTGTGGCTGATGACCGAGTCAGATATAATACATGTAGGGATGAAAGACGTTTGTTGTATATATCAGGGACATGGGGTCACGACCCCTCGAGATGGGTGTCTAGAGCTATTTTCACGGAAATTTGAAGGGATCCTGGAGGAAATGGAGAGAATATATCATCGTTAATAACATATCGCACTATCATGGCTGTACAACACGATTGATGGAAAGGCCGTTACGCAAACAACAAAGCACGAGACAAACAATGGAAATGGCTAGAAGTCTTTCGTAGAATTTCGGTAGCAAAGTAAGCTTTTTTTTTGTCTCTATCCGTTCCCCAGGGCTAATCAGCCACAAACAAACAAAACCTCTGAAAACCCTTGCTCAACTTTTGCTGTGGCGCGGATACATGACTGCGTGTACCGTGGTTACAAGAATGTCCCCCAAAGCTTCCCATTCACCTCCATGACCTCGTGATAACCCTCCATTTTTGTCCTGCCCAGTGATCGCTCACTTCTCGTTCTCCTTGTCCTTCTTGTCCTCCAGCATCATCTCCTTGATCATATGATGAAGCTTGATACCAGTGTCCTCAACTTCAGCCTCTCCAGATGTCTCAGTCTCTGCAGGTTTGGTGTCTTCCTCTTTGCGAGTCCTAAAGGCCTTGAGATCGTCATTGTCGATGGGTGACATCTCCATCTCCAACTGCTGCCTGGCTTGTTCAGTGCGTGTATCAGGATGAACATCCTCCTTCAGAGGCAGCGGAGCAAGAAAACTCCAGTCCACATCCCTGACAGTGCCCTGCTCAGAACCGGGCGCAAACATGATCCCCATGATCCTCTGTGAACCAGTGATCTGCACGGCCCGCTCATAAACATCCTGCATACGCTCTCCATGTCCGATATTGAACGCAATACCGGTGCTGTAGTTGCCGATGGGAAGAGGAGCGTAGACATTGCCGGCGTTGTTGGTGCCGTTGGGGTCTACGACGCGCAAGCCGACTGGGATATAGTTGGTGTCGTGGATTGTTTGGAGGCGCATTGCGTCGACGAGCTGTAAGGGAGCGGTACTGACGGTGGGTTGGGATGCCTCAGGGTAGTCGAGATACGCGGCGGTGGGGTTGTTGTCGAGAGGTTGGAGAGGCAGGAAGGGACCTTGCTCTGGGTTGTTGGCGGGTGGCCAGGAGTTGTCGACTGTGTTGGCGCGGCTGCGCGCGCAAGGGATGGGAGAGCTCGGCTTGGGCGAAGGAGTAGTCATTTTAAGGTCGTTTGAGGATGAATTTCTTGGTGTTGTTGATGGTGAGTGTTTGAGGAAAGGATGTTTTGGGATGAGAGAGGAAAGAGAGATGGAGGACCGGAGGCCGATGGCGGAGATGAAATTATCTGCTGTTTGTTGCCAGCTGTTGGCACTGCCATTGCTTGCTATTCACTGACGCGTAATGCACAGGGAATCAATGGTATCGCATATGTCATTCACTGTCAAATAATAGAATGGGTGATTTACACAATCAGAAGCTATATGCAGCATGCTATCCCTTTAGCGCTCACCGTTCTCGACATCAACACCAAACTTACGTCCCTCCTTCCCCGGGTATTTCAGAATATTGATGCTGAGCATTTCCCAATCTCCGACAGCTTGACTATGTACCGTACTCAATCCGCAGTCTCATTTGAGTATTAATTGCATCTATATCAAATTCCAACTTCTAGTTCACAAGAGCCGCCTCAATGGTCAGACGGAAGAGGTTGTCCTGACGTCGGGCAATTGTTTCTCCCCGAGGTAAGGCTCGGTGAAAGAGGCCGCTCCAGTGTTCAACGCAGACATGACGTATTCTTGTAAATTACAGAGCCACTGTTAGGCGTCTCATCTTGTGCCCAGTGAAGTCTGCTGATGAGCAGTGACGATCCTTGACGTGGCCTGTCTCACAAAATGGTCTCTACGCAGTAAGCACACCTTGACCGGGCGTTCACTCAAGCGCTCTGGCTTAGCTGCAGTTACACAAGATAGCTCTGATTTGTGCGTTATGAAGTTTTCTGGGACAACCTCTCTTTCATTGGTTAACAAATGTGACTGCAACCGCCAATCTGTATCAATAGTTTACTGCGCCGAGTGGCTGACGGTTGGCATGGATCACGTACTCGGGATGTATAAGAAGCACAAAACGGCCCTGAGAGCGGTTGAACAACTGACACAAAACCTTCTCGAAGTCTGTCGCTACTGCATTCAGTCGCTATGTTTAAACCGAAGTCTCCACGACAAGGTCAATCCTCCTCCGATGAAAATGGCGTTTCGCCAAACATAGCAACGCCTGGCGATGGTTGGGTTGCAGTGGTGTCTCGTTCTATTGTGGAGTGGATGCTGTCAATACTACACCCTCTCCGTGTGATCCATAGCAGTGATCAGCCCCATTCTAATCGGCCGTTTGAAGTCCCAAGGTCAGATTACCAGAGGAACCGCGCTCTAGGGAGAGTCTACGATCATTGGTTCCACGCATTGCCGGGCATCTTATCACCAGAGGTGTCACTAGCAGACCCCAAATATCATGGGCCTCATCATGGCGGTACTATGCTGAGCTATATCAGAGCTACAGTATTGGATAAGTTGTCAGATTCTACTGCACTTCGGACCATGGAGGCTTCCAATGTCCATTCCACTCCTCTGCCCACCAATCCCTATCCCTTCACTAATCTCACCATAGACACAGATTGGCGACCTTTGGAGTTCCTTGATAATCAATTTGTTCAAAACGTCCCCCGAATCGCTTCCATCGTCACTTACACTGGCTCTGTCCATTTTGCTTTCGCAGCTACCTGCTCAGACTATGTTGAGGCCTTCTGGCCATTAACTGGTTGGGTGTTTCTTGAAGCACTGCAGCGGCTGATGGATTGTAGTGATCCCCGATGGGGAGGAGTATTCGTAACAGGTAAGGACACTCCAATCTGTTCAAATGTAACTCGAGATTCCATATTGAGTGGTAAGCCTAATGATGAGTTGGCAGATGGGACGCAGGAGCTGTATCTTACCATGAGTCTTTCCGAAGAAGGCTTCCTTTCCGTCCGAGCAGAGTCAACTTCTGTCGAAAGTTTAGTACAAATCGCACAGCAAACTGTTTGGATTTGCTCAGCATTGCGGTTGAGCCCCGTGTCGGACACCGTGTTCCATTGTGACGGTAACATATCGGAAAATGGAGAAATCTACCATGATGGCATCTCCTCGCAGTGCTTCAATGTTTCCTGCCAGTTGCGACCAACACCACCAGAACACCAATCTTGCTGGAGGGAGATCGTCGACCACACCGCAGTGTTATGCCATGGTTTTCCAATTCCTCCACGACATAATGAGGTAGGCCTCGAAGTATCTCTTGAGATGCTCTGCGAGATGGCCGGCGTTCGACATGCCGTAGAATTCGATGGCGGTATAGTCATGAAGTCTCTGCACGGCATGCTCATTCCCATCAGTCTTCGAGAAAACATCGTACAGTGGCATTACGTATATGCTGAAGACGACAGCCAGAGATTTACTTATCAGCAGGGCATAGCCAAATGCCCAGAACGAGCACTCATGGACTCTGTCGACTTCGAAACACTGCGATCTACACGAGCAATCGTAGGATGGTGCCGTGATGCTCACAAGATCATCGGGCGGGACGATGCTAGCTATAGCACTATTGGCTATTCGACCGCCCGTCCCTTCTCTTCCAATATCAACTTCTCTGGTGCAGCGCTGGGCTTCCAACAGTTTGGCGCCGCTCAGCTCAACTTCACATTGGGTCCCAAAGATACCAAGGTGGTCTTCCAGCGCCCTGGTTCGTTTCATAAAGTTCTCAGATTGGCGGGGAGAAGCCACGTTCTGCTTCAGGACACCGAAGAAAAGAGGGCATGGCTGGTTAATGCTGACGATGTCATTCTTCACATCGTCCAGACCAGATTATATCATGACCACAAGAGAACAAGGCCGCCCACTCTTTTGAAGTACCTAGACACGGCTTCTCAAACCCTAGAGAGTAACGAGAACTGGCAGGCCTTGGGATCAAACGAAACCGTCAGTGCTATGGTGGCCGACACTTGGTCAATGCTTGAAATGCTTCTCGACCGGACAACGGAGTTGAACCAGACATCAGACCGTGCTGTCAAAATGCCTTTTGTAAAAGCTCTGGTCGGCTTCGAATTTATGGCTGTCGTGGAGGAAAGGTCGCCACTCGAAACAAAAGAATACGCCGCAAAGAGTAACAGCGGTGGATGGACGCGGCTGATAAGGGACACAGGCACTTTGGTTCTCTTTGCCCAGGGATTCCAAGACTTGATCGAATCGTCGCATACCCGGAACCAATGTTTCTCATGGCGGAGCATACCGAAAGGCGAAGATTATTTAGGAACAACTGTTTCTGTTCTAGAGGATCTTTACAACGTGGCCGGGAGCAAGTCCGACCATCGCCGTCTCACAAGCAGTGGCTTATACTGGCGCTCGGAAAACATCGTCTTTGGGCGGTGTCTTGAGCCGCAAACTCGATTCTGTCGCTGCAATCGACTACAGGACATTTCACATTCAGATTCCCACCCAAGCGCAGCGCCGGCACTTGAATCGAACGGTGGCGTCGTGTTTGGAAAGCCTTCGTCGTACTTGCCTCTGCACGAAGATCGCGATAAGGCTTCTTTCACGAGGCTGACTATTAGTAACACGAAGTCCAAGAAGCGGAACGGCGAAGCTCTATATACGCTCCCAAACACCACGATTCCACCGCCTGTATTGAATGCAGGCGAAAGTCACAGTAGAATGGTCCAGCGAAGATGAGGACGGAAGTAGCCCGAAAGATAGCCATGCAGTAACGTAGTATAGCTTGAAATTTCAATCTCAATTCTACGCTTTTCTGGATATAAACAAGATATCACCCATGATAACACCCCTTACTCCAAAGTAAGCATATTCTCTGGCATAATATCCGGATCCCCAATCTGCTGCACGATACTCATAAACTCCTCTGACGAAATGCCAATATTATCCAAAAACTCTAAATCACTCCCTCCCTGCATCGTCTCCAAAAGCTCCTCATCCGCCTTTCTCGCCAGTTCAGAATCCGTCTCATCCATCACAGCAAGGGAAAGTGTTTGTAGCCCCTGCTGCTGTACCTGCGCCACAAGTTCCTGACATTGCGCTTCCAAGTATACGAGTTCTTGTTTTCGGACGCTTGCTAACCGGTTTCCGCGTGCAATCATGTTGTCGAGGAGTTGGTGGACTTGGAGACGGCTGTTTTGGTCGTCTGCTACGCCGGGGAAGAGGGCTGTTGCCATGTTTAGGTGGAGGGCTGCGCCGAATGTGAACTCTAGATCGTAGGGGAGGAAGACCTCTGCAGACTGTAAGCTTGGAAATTGGAAACCAGAGGAGCAGGCTTACCGAGCAGACTGTATTCGCTGGTCAGAATCTGAAGAGTCTTGACAGCTGACTTTATCCCCGTTGATATCACAGCAGCCGTTTGACCGAGAAAAGCTTCGGAGTTTTCATCGCCTGGTTGTCCGAGGATGTCGAGGCGTTCTTTGAGGACGGAGAGGAGGAGGGGGCGTGTCGCTACTATCACACACTGAAACTGTCAACTCCTATTACCACCTGGATTTGCGAGGGTACGTACTTGATGATACAACAGAGTTATATACTTTGTCCCTCTCGGCATCGTATCCACCGAATTCTGGAATTTCATCGAGATAATCTTTTCAATCTCCTGCGCATGATGGGCCAGGGTATGGAGAATAGCTCTCGTCTGTTCGAGGAACTGATCAAGGGGTGTTTTCTCGGGTTTGTATAGTGCTTTATCCTGTTAGAACAACCCGAATTCAGTAGAAGGGTACACTTACTGGTTAAGATGACTGATAATAGGTGAGACAGGTTCACTTGCAGACTTCTCGCGCTGTCGTCTTGCGATCCGATATTCGGCGGGTTAACGGGCGTCGAGATATCGCTATCCTGTACTGACATCGGTAGTCCCAGCGAAGATGAAAAGTGTCGGTCCATGATATATAAAGTCCACCATAGATCGCGACAGCGAGTAACCGTTTCGCTGCCTAGTTCGTTGTCGGGTAATTGTGTGTGTAAACCTTCCAGTTGAGCAATGCGAATTGCTTGACCAAGCTGTCACGCGTCAGCCTGTGCCTTCATCAGAATAGTCAAGGATCACTTACATATACGTGAGCAGATTCTCTTTCGTCGATAGAGTAAAGATACAGCCCAACCATAGCCAAAACCTCAATCGCAAGCAAACTGTCCTTCCAAAGCGCCGTATGATCCGGCATAAGACCCATCGCTCTAACAAAGAACTTGGCTCCAGGCGGTTCCGTCGAAGCCATCCTCTGCGACGCGTTGAACGCCGTTCCAAAGGCCAGAATTAGCAAAAACTTGACATACCACAGTCGATTGTCCTCAGCTTTACTCTGCGCATCAGAGTAAAAGTCTCGAATCTGATTCACGAATTCTACCTCGTCGAAAAGGCGGTATGTCTGGCCGAGATGGAACTTGAAGGTGTGGAAGAGGTAGATTGCGTAGTCGAGAGAGGGAAGACCTGTTACGTCGGGCTTTTCGTGGGGTGGGCGGATGTTCCATGAGAGTGTGTAGACGTCGCTTTCTATTAGTTGGGGTGGAATCATGTCGCCTCCTGGTTGGAGGCTGTCGCCTAGCATGAGCATGAGTCGTAATGTGAAAGACCAAGTCGACCACGGCGCCAGCCAAACTATTCCGTCAGTATAGATATCTTTGAAGGATGGGAGGACTTACTCCATGTCCGTCTGTTCTTGCGAGTATTCTTAATAATCTTGGACGGAATAGTGAACGCGCTGGGCCAGATACTCAGCGGCGACTGACTCTGCTGCTGATATGGTCCTCTGCTCACATCAGATTGCTGAGCCTCTACCGTAAGCGCAGGAGAAGAAAGAGTACTCCCAACTCCAAAAGCAGTATCACTTGTCCTCTTGATACCCGAAGAAAAGGATCCTGACGGTGAACAGTAAGACGTTGAGCGATAAGGCGGAGGTGCCGACGGAAACGGTGGTGTTTCAGTATTCGTGTTGATTGAAGATGAGCGCTGATGTAGCTCAACTTGTTTCTGGAGATCCTGAAGATATCTACCTCTGGTTAGTCGGTGAAAATTGGGAGATGGGGCTGAACGTGCTTCTCTGAGACCATTACTTTTGCGCCTCCTTCTGTAAAACGACATTGTACCTGACGTCGTTGACAATTCTGACATGGATCATCGCCCGAGCATTTGATCTTGCTTTGTCGACACGCGACGCAGCTAAATCCGTCAGTATCCCATCGCAATGAAAGTTGAGGGGACGTACGCATTTGCTGTTCTTCTTGTTTTGCGAGGTTCACTCTCTGACGCCATTGTCTTTGTCGAGACTGTAATATCTCTGCAGAGTTTTGAGACACGCCTCAAATGTGTCTAAGAACCAGGCACACGTCCAAGTGCAATGCAATGTGGAAATTGACTGATCAATAAGAATGGTCATAGAAGAAAAAGAAGAATAAAAACGGCTTTTTGGCTGCAGCGTAGGTAGCATCGCCCTGTAATGTGCCACCAGCTTTAGCGCTATCGGATCCCCCCGCACGGAATTAGCGGGCGTGTCCGTTACCGGGGAACCTGGACAACGAGGTCAGTTGATGGATGTTCTAGAAGGAAGAGAACCTTGAAAATTTATGATGCATTTGTGGGAATGTTATCTATCATGTTTAATGACGCTACTGCAGATATCCATTTCGATATCGGAGTTGTCTATCTCGTCAAGATACGAGCAGACCCAAGTCACCAGATAAGAAAAAAACTCCCCAACCATTTAGCGAGAACACACACTATTCCCCGCATTTCGGTTAGGTGACAAAGACCACTGACAAAAAGTGAGATAGCGATTACGCAGCGATTATTCCTGCAAGCGAGGGGTTGTTCATTTGGAGCTTGAACCATTGTGGGTATGATTTTGCAAACCTCACATACGCCACGTACAGGATAACTTGGGGAAAAAACCGTGATCGGCCTAGTTTGTTTCTCGGTGTATCAATTGCCGGCAGGGATCGGTAACTATCCCGTTCCGATTGGACATCGTGTAACCTCACATAACCTCACACATGGGAATCTCGATATCACTATTGATTGTCTTCGCTCGAGTTAATTCAGTCAACTATTTAGGTGTTCTGGCCGTCCAGCAACCAAGGCGTATACAATGAATGAAACAACACATTGGGTTAATTCAACCACCGCGAACCCTTGTCAACGCATCTTCATCATAAACCCAATGCTCATCAGCATTCTCAAAAACGCATTCAAGCTTCCCGATTACTGTGTGATTGGTACTGCTATGCGTTACTGCAATCGCTCCGGCGTCGCGGCGAGTTTGGCAGTCTGAGCAATATTTTTCTTCCATTTTATTGATTGCATCGCAGAATTGACATTTCCAGTGGGTGTGTTCTGGCTGACGGTTGTCTGTTCTAGGCGCCATGGTGTTGAGTTGGTAAGTTTGCCGTGTCTGTAAAAAGTAGTAGTTTGATGGCTAACTATGTTGAGATCTTCATTGTAGAGTTCTATATACGTATGAGCTGTGGTCAAGGAGCTCTATTCACGGCAACCATGATAGTGATTGTGTTCATTTGTTCAAGGTCAAGCTAGGGATTAATCCCTGCTTCGTGTAGGACTCTATGATTCAAAGTGCGAATAGTTTGTGGTTAGGGTTGTGAATTGCTACGTGAGAAGATGAAAATTCACCATCTTTCGTTGTGGTGAATCAGTGTTGAGATATTGTAGGTATTGGTGATTCCTAATGTTTCTGTTTTGAGTTTAAAAGACCTGCTGCTGTCCTTCCCATTAATCGATATTGACTCTATTCAAACTCCAGTTTCGGTGTTCCTATTTACAGTCTATTTGTGTTTTTTGAAGGTCAGCTTTCAAGCCGTACAGTTCAAATCAACATAATGTATAATCTACAGTAACTATGAAGCAATGATTAGATTCTTTGCTCAACATCAGTCACTACTCTATCAAAGACGTTGGGTTATGAATTGCTTCCCGACGGCGGCAAATGTGACGAGGCAAGTTATGTCTTCCAAATGTGGAACTGTTTTACTTATGGGTTTCCAGGAGGTTATACGCTACATAGAGTTCACAATAGAGTTATAGCTTAAGCTTATGAGTTCCAAAGAGGCGTTGCACTATGTTAACACAGAAGACGTGAGAGAATTCCAGCTACGGGTCCCTGGCGTCTCACAAGTAGATTGTTATTATCTCGCTGGTCTTATTGAAAGTAGTATTGCATTTAAGAGGCTATTAAACACAGCAGAGAGATCCCAACTTCTTTACAGAATTAAGGATATAAAGTACCTTGTGCCTGTAATCTATATATTGCAGAAGGATTTTAAATATCTTCGCTTATATATTAATATAATAAAACGGCTCCTTTCTGGCAAAATAAAAACACTATTTACCGTGTAAGTCCTGGCATATAAGGCATTTTCACAAAAGGCTCTAATAAGACCTGACAACCAGTTCTTCGTAAGATTAAAGCACTTATATATATACATCATATGCAAGTTAGTTAAGCTAACTAGTAAGTAGCCTCTGTTAAAAGATGGCAAAGAGTTACCTAAGGTATACTTCTATTACCCCGAGAACTAGCACTAGTTAGCAAAAGTAGTACATCATCTTAGTTTTAAGTCCAATAAAATCAAACGTCTAGCATCTAAAAACCCATATAAGCAGGTCGCTTTAAAAGCTTTGCGTAACGTAAGGCCAACTTCTTTATATACATACAACCAGTTGGAACTACAAGATATCTTAAACCATATAGTTTATAAATTTAACAAGTCAAGGGCTTGAGCATCTAAAGAAAACTAATCAACATTTATAACCATCAGGGTCAGGGAGCCAATTACCCATCGTTGTAGACGTCAATACTCCAAGGCTTATAATCGTAACCAATGGTCATTTAATCTAGCTCGATTTTCTTATCCTACACTAAATAGCAAGGATATAACATCTCTGTCTATCCAAAAATCCGTTTTTTATATATTTTGGAGACTTAACGAGGGCCAGGATGGAGATAAATTTATACTTTAACCTACAGACTTATTATCGCCTTCCCTAGGATATAATTCATTCAAGTCCTCAGAGGCATCTGCTGATCCTAAGACATATAACAAGACCGTAATAGGAGTCAAAGCCGAAAGCAGGCAAACCAATGTAAGGCATTCTTCGCATTAGAAAGCTCAGAGAAGGCCATTTACAACAAATAGGGGCTAACTAAGAACAAGGTAGCCACCTAGGAACCAAAGAATAGGTACAATAAAAGGCTAAAGAGCTAGTAAAAGGACATGAAGGCAATGGGCACTCCAGCGCCTGCTGAACCAGCAGCAGTTAGCAGTTCAGCCACAAACAATAACTAAACAATCGTCCATAGTCCAAGAGCAGCTACAACTAGAACAAAGAGGGATAGACACACCTTAACAACTTAGTGAAGGAAGTGTTAGTTTCTCCCCATTAGTACTAGATTTGATTATCCCGTTTAGCCAGGACGCCGAAATACAAATTTTACAATACGACGGAACTGGATAGAGGGCCAGGTTTTGTTACTAAGGGTTAATTCTTTGCGTAATCGATAATGTTAAGAGTTAGCTTGGGAAAATTGACTTCTATTACCAGGAAGGCTAAGCTATTGCAGAATATGAAATATCCTAATATCAGGTGGTATACATTGTTCTACGAATATATGCTATCTCAGAGGCTGATTTCCCTGCAGAGGAGGAGTTATAAGAGCAAAAAGTGATTAAAAACGAACCGCCAGCCTATTATACAAAGGACAACAGGAAAAATTGATCGATTGACTAACAGAAAGATTTAAATCCCAGAAATGGCCAGAGAACATATGTCAATGTTAAGCGGCATATATGACAACCCCATGCCCTGTTACCCCTTCACAAAGCATTTCAAACATATCATTGTACGAGACTTGAAATCTCTAGTCCTTAACCCTATTGAACCCCTTAAAAACCCTATATCCATCTTTACCTATCTTCTGCTACTACATTAAAACCGGAAGCTAGTTTACGTTTAGATAGACCTTAACTTTTAGATCCGCCAGTATTAAGAAGAGTTCTTCTCTATACTAATCCGGTTAATCCTAAGACCCGGATTTATTAGACTAGGACTTTAGTTTCTTATTCTATTTATATTCCCACTTGTTGGACAGGCTTCTAGCCTTAAACCCAGTCAGCTGGCTAACAGTAAACGCCTTGAAGGTTGCTGCCTCTCGGGTTTGTGTCAAACGGGTCTTTCTCTTTTTTGACCTCATTGTGTCGACTTCCGTGGATGTTATGCCACGCTTACGTTTTCTCGCATATATTAACAGATTCTCATAGGCTATTAAAGGTCTGCTTAGTAATGTATAATCCTATGTAGTTATCTAATAGACTTTGGTAGATTCTGGTACACCTAACTCTTGTAAAATGCTTTTCTATATACAAGCTTTCCCTTGCATTAAGCAGCTTATAATAAGCTTAAGCCTCAATAAGATTATTTAACTATCTAGGGTAATAGTGCCTAGCTTAGTTAGGCTTAGGTATGTAATAGTCTGGGGAGACTTGCGGCTTGTAGGTAACTATTTAGAGAGCTTAGAAGTCTTTAAGGATATTATAGGAGTATCCGGATTATTAGATAGCTTTAGCTAACTACCTATAAAGATAACCTTATTATTTCCTTTATAGCATTTTCAGTTCTCTCTATTATTGTTATCAGATTAGCTATAGGTTTAGTTATTATGATTATTATTACACCCGATATTATTACAATCCTTATTTAGTTAGTATCCCACTGGTACTTCGAGGTTATAGTTGCGATTCATGGGCTTTAGTGATCCTTCTTTCTCGGTTTCTGATGTGGGAAGATCAAATAAGGTCCCTCTGGCGTTAGAGTTGGGGCACGATCTATGTAATTAGCCTTGGGGGTTAGAGGAGTAGATAATGTATTACCGCAGGTGGTTCTTGGCGATGATGGATAAGGTAAAGAGTCCGTATAGGTAGCTGGCAGTGTTAGGGGGCAATCCGTGTAACTAGCCATTGGCACTGAGGGAAATCCATACAGCTTGTCGTTTCCATTGGAAATCACGTCAAGAAGTCTGGGGATAGAAAGATGTACGTTCCAGGGGGATCTTAAAACCAGCCTGGTACTGGAATTCTGGATCATTGATCGCCATGGTCGAGACCTACGTTCGTATCTCTATGTGCCTGTCGTGTTGACTCTCGTCCTCCAAGTAAGCGGCACAACAACGGCAGAACGGGCCAAGAGTTCATGGCACTCGGCCAAAAGAACGAAAGTCCAAATGGCATAATGAAATAGCAGACGTGCTCTTGAGCCCTCTCAATAACCGGTGTATGTAGGTGCAGTATCGAGATCTAACACGAACAGACGCAAGAGCTAGTGCTTCGGGAACCTTCCTATTCAATACCATCTAACCAATTAGAGACAACGCTTTGTGCAGGAATAGATCAACAACCATGGAGGCCTGTCTTATTTGGTATCTTCCGAGAATTTCGTTGTGCAAACGAGTAGCACAGGTCCTTGTCAAGGTGTAAGAAGACGTAGAACAGGAGGATGATCTATCTAGTACAACAGCGTCAGTGTAACCCAGCAGTGAACTTATTGGTACAAAGGAAGAGCGGTTACGTATCTGCCTCCCCTATTCGACGCGTCGTTGCCCTGAAAAGCACCGAGTGGCCAGAAAGCGGTACCCGGCTAGGCGTCTGGAACCGGTTAGGACTTGTTCGGCCGCATGGTTCAGCTGGGAGAATATAAGTCGGTCAACTTCGGTCTATAGCTATACTGCAAACACCGAACCCAACAGCTCTCTTCCTCCTTCCACACTGCAACAGCAAAATGCCCTCATCAATCATTGACTGGAAGCAACAGAAGCAGCTACAAGGCTTTCTTTCGTCTACCTTTCAACCAGACATCGCAGCTTTATACCACAACGGGGCACTTTTGGCTTATAGGAGATCTAAAGATATAGCAATTTACATTTCCTCTGATGATGGGTCTAACAATAATGATAAAGACGATGCAAGTTAACCCAATAGTACACAACCTTGTGCCATACAAACCATTACCTCGAATTATTTGGGCAAGTTTTCGAGGCTCTCGGACTTCTCTTGGGTTATAGGCGCTAACAACTGACCTATAGATTTCACTATCGATAAACATAATGCAACTAACTTAGAAGCTACTGTTTATCATAGCTCCCAGGACTATTGGGATCCCCTCTCAACTGGCACACACTCTCCCCCAGCTGCTAGTCCCATCGAGGTAGACCGGGCATCACTTAAGGAAAATAAAATACCTACAGACATTTCCATCACAGCAGCCTGCACTCTATCTCCTGCTAGATCATCGGATGAATCATGTCAAGGGCAAGCCTTGAGCTATGTAAGCAGCGTGCCCTTCCATCTCGAGTCCGAGGCCCCGGAAGTTAGGTCCGGTTCCAAAGCCCAAATTTCTTCAATGTTGCCATCACTTCGTCCTTTCCGCCTTAGATCCTTGTATATACATAGATTTATCCAGTGTAAGGATAGTAACGTAGGCATTAAGGGTCCAGGGAGTAAGGATAGTCTAGGCAGGCTAGAATCTCAATATCGTAGAAGGAGCTCTTCTTTACTCCTATATATTAAGGATTCCAAGTTAGAAGATAATAATTTAGATACTTTCTACTAAGGTTGTAAGTGCTTTAAAGTCTCAGAGCCCCTTTTATGTACAGTAGGAGGTATAGCTACTAGCTCTTGGAGCCCTTACTAACTAGGATCAGCAATACATGCTATGCAGTTGATTAGCGAGATGCTAGAAGCTATAGAAGTCTTAGCAAATTTTCATACTTAGTTTTAAAATCGTCTGGCGGATAATGTTCTCCAGGAGCAGATAAAACTGGCGCAGGATATTTTGTCCCTTGTCTTTTGAAGCTACACTGCAGTAGCCTAGACGGATGTCACGTGTTGAACTCTCTTGACGGTCGTTGCGTAGTGTAGTCTAAGTGCCCTATCACAGCTTACCAGAGCTAGACCCTATATCTCCACTGCCTCTTTAAACTTGTCTTCTTTATTGCAAAATACCCCAAAGTTCTTGCTACGGTGAGCAGGAACGTGCGATGGAGTCCCAGTGTTATCTCGTAGACCTGCTTGGTTATACTTGTCTACGAAGAATGTGGTACCAAGTTGAATTCTGGAAATACAGCAAAAAAAAACAAAATATTTGTAGCGTATAGTAGTTAAATCATTTATAACTATTATAAGTTAATATAAGTTATGTGTTTCCGATTATAATTAAGTTGCCTAAGAGTTCTTGGAATCTTTAATCCTCTCGGTTAATAGATAGATATTCTCTGATCCCATTGCATTTCTGGTTTCTGGCTAGACCCTCGGCTATCCAAGCTATAGTGGCCCACATCTAAACGCCTCGTTCCTGCCTTGTTTCACGAGACTCGTTCTCTTGCTGGGCTTCTGTCTCTTGTTGAAGGTGGCTGTGGGCAGTAAGCTCTAGCTCGCCAGTCTTCTTCTCGGCCAACAAAGACCGATCAGCATTTTCACTAAGATTGCTAGACCCTGGTACTGAACATAGAGGGGCCGATATATCCCGTCTAATGGGGTGTTCGCGACCAGTTGCGATAATACCGATGTCAGAAGACCTATGAGCTTGCATGAGGGCAAAATCACCTGAATCAAAATATTTCCTTTCCTTCCATTTAATACCGAGTCAGCTTAGTTTATACCAAGTGTAGACACACACAATTTGTACTCACTTCTAACTGGTGACGAAGAAGATTCCCTCTGCGCGGAACTATCTCATAACGATTTAGGAGACGCTGGTTATTCTCTGTACTGAGCTTGGATGTCTTTGGTTGGTCCATGATAATAATTTGGGACTATGGATAAGTGAGTGATTGAAAAAGGGACCAGGTCGAGATTTATTCAATTTTGCGTTCGTATTGGAATCGTAATCCTCAATAATATTTCGTTGAAAATAGAGGGGTCGGTATTATACCCAGTGTTTAAGAGCAGGTGACGTAGTGCAGCCATCAAAGTATCTGTCAACTACGTGCGTACTACGTATTTTATTGTAGGATGATAGGTTATTTTGCACCTTTATCACCATCATCCTAACGCATGATCTACTCTATCGTCTCTTCATCCTATAAGCCACATGCTAGTAAGGTTCTCCGGGAGTACAGGGCTTGGAATTCTAAGATTTTCGGATTTGCCTAAAGTTTAGACCTGGCCGTAATCAATAATGTGTTAATTGGTGTTACCAGTGCGCACCACTAGTGAATGTAAAATTTACATTTATTGAAATTTTATTAAATCCTGTGATGACAGTTCTTGAGTTTATAACTCTAAATGATTTCATCCTGGACTCTGAACTTTTAAATCTAAGATTTTCAGACTGATAATATAGATCCCAGGGAAAAGGGTAGTCTTAGATCTTCCAATTTTAATGTCATTTGAAGAGATTATGTGTCTTTTTAAGGTATAATATGAATATGCGATGACGAAAAAGCTTCCTTAAGAGGTTTGTTGCTTAACGTTTGCGCTTCAATCCCGTGGTAACGCCATTAAAAACTTTAAAAGTGCCATCTGATGCGACCGGAATCCGTAAAGACACTGAAAGTGATAAATCTGAAGGTGAAGATGCTAATATCTCGGGGAATGCGCTCACTTGTGAATCGACACAACGCTCTCTCTGACCTTCCGAATACTTCCTTCCAAGGTCCACCTGCTTAAGAGATACTTTAGTAGATAATCTCTTCTCAAGTTGTATTGTCTCGTTGGGTGTATTCTTAATCCTGCACTGAGTTCTTGTAAATGTGTCGAAATCTGACATGGTCGATGTGCCTTCACCAGCAGCCAACGCAGCTACCCCTTGGCTGATGTAGGCGCTGTGTTCATGAGCTCGAGTATGCTTAATGGCCGTTTCTGAGAATGAGGACAATGCAGCAAGGCAAGTAGATTCTAAGGCTTTGTCCGACGCCGGTAGTTCGTCTTTCGCTGGTAGGCGGCCAAACACCATCGACGATGACAACACCAAGGTCTGCCTTCCGGGGTCAACCGCCTCATTCGTTTTGCTGCGCTTATGAAGTCTCTTCGTTAAAGGAGAAATGGGAAAAGCGTGAGCGGTCGCTCCGGCTGAATCTTGACATGGCGCATGCCAAATGTGGTCGGTTGGGACGTAAGAAGCGAAGTATCGAACGAGGGAGTCTAACGAGTTTGTCTGGAAAAGCTGGACTGCATGTTCCCAATGAGGCATCTCGATAAGCTTCGGGTTTCCAATGATTTCAAAACTTGCGCATTCAAGAGACTTCTTTAATTCAGAGAGACGTCGTTGTCTGCGATGGCTGGCTAAATGGTGAAATTCGGCTGGCGTCTGCGCTTCGTAGGATATTTCGGCTATGTCACAATAAAAAGCTTCAGAATCTTGGATAGGGACCGTGTAGGTATTGTACTGGTCGTAGAGCTTGGTGGACAAATCCTCTTGTTTCATGCCGAACTTCCAGGCTGGCCAAGTCCATAACGGGTCGTCCATTTTATCGATATAATAGCCTTTAAACTGATTATAACTGTGGTAAATTGAGATTGATGATAATTAGGGATTGGAAGTCAACCAGTAGAGGAGATGCACGCATGGCTTTGGAACCGGATATCTCGAGGACCCTGTATTTTGTGGCAAGCCAGCACTAACTGTAGAAGACAAATATTGTCGACTGACATCTCCAATGGAGGGGGGGCGCCACGATAGCTGTCTCAGAGGGACAGCATAGAGACTTACGTAATAAATATATCAAGGAGAGTAAGCATGGGAGGACGATGGTGCATATTCTGATGGCCTGGACCGATCGATTGCAACCTGAAGCCAACATCGGGCGGTTGCATCCCGCTCCTCCTCCATTGTAAAACTACGTCACTAGTGTGGCAGCCTACAAAACCCGCATCACCTAAAACCTGCTTCTTTAGTATGCTCCGGATGAGCAAAAGTCGTCATAAGCCGTGCACTTTGTGACGCTTAGTTAAATAACATACGCTACATACATCTCCGCTCCATATTGAGCTGGTTAATGGCAGGACACGAAGCTTTGTCAGCTGTTCCACTTCTAACCAAAACCGGAGGGGAACCATTTTATGATAGTGAATATGCTATAAACCGGCACTACACAGTGGGAATCCTTTGCCTCCCTAGGGGATAGGTATAATTACATATTTCGCTATTTGTAATAAAAGATACGAACTAAACGGCCATCTGCACTACAACCCCCCACTGTGTTTACTCCCATAAGACGCAATGCCTTCTAAGCGTTACGAGCCATCCTTTGGCGGTTTACAGAGTAACGAGAAAGGACATAACAAAATTCATGATTATAACAAACGTTCAAATGAACCAGCTCCGCGCCTTTCCCACCTGGAACACCTGATAGTCCGCGTCTCTGATACCTCGATTCGGAGTCTTGCCGGGGCAACCAGTGCGATAGCCTCCAGCATCATAACAAGTCCTCTGGACGTCATAAAAGTCAAACTACAAGGAAGAGGTGGGCTCCAACTGTGGACGCTTGATTCTGTCAGAAAACGACGTCCATTGCAAGAGAGAGGTCTCATTGGCACTGGGCGAGCAATATGGCATCAAGGCGGATTGATTGGTATGTACCAGGGACTTGGACCGACCATACTAGCAAATATCCCTAGGGGGGCCATATATTTCACAGTATATCACAAGGTCAATGACTCGCTAAAGAAGGTATTCAGTAAGTTATTTTTGTTATCCATTCTATGGAAACTATTGCGGGTAGTACTAATCTCTGCCAAACGGCCAACAACAGACGTGGGTATGCTCAAGCCTATCTGCGGCTACTGGAGGTACCGTTTCTACAGTACTCACGAATCCATTATGGGTTATCAAAACCAGACTCATATCTCAGTCAAGTACATCTACGAGGAATACTCCGAGAGACTATACGTCTGCCATGGACGTAGCTCGGAAGATGTACTGCCGGGAAGGTATTCCTTCGTTTTATTCGGGGCTAACTCCAGCTCTGCTTGGTGTAACACACTTAGCCATACAGTTTCCATTATATGAGCAGTTTAAGATATACTTTACGGGATCGGGGCTTGGAAGTTGGCATGAAGGCCAGGAATGCCTCCAGATCCTAGGGGTACTAACAGCTAGCGTGGCGAGCAAAGCGTGTGCAACTATGGTCACATATCCGCACGAAGTTGTTCGAACAAGATTACAAACGCAACATAGAGTATACCCTTCATCAACAGCTGAACAAGCAGGAGCAAGGGATGGCAAAGGCCTATTGATGTCTGAAAGTAGCCTACAAAGCGGAAAGGTCTGCAATGCAGGGAAAACATGGGAGAGATTTCCCCAACTGAATCGGGGCATTATGAGCACGCTTGAAACGATCCTGCGGGAAGAAGGCTGGCGTGCCCTATACTCTGGTATGGGCACTAGCTTAATCGGTGCTATACCAGCCTCCGCTATGACAATGCTGGTATATGAGACAGTAGTGGGGCAGATTAAGAAGTCAAGTGCGCAGGCCAAAAGAAAGCTCGAAATGCAGGATGTAGCAGAAACTTGTTGTCTACGGCTCGTATAACTTTCTAGCAGATCATCGACACGAACGGCGCATACTATCAAGCTTAACTATATTTTATGAACGACTATACCCAGCCAAATCGTGCTAAACTCCAAACAATCACATATCCCGTTATCAAATACCGGGGCTAGGGGCAGCGTTGTGAACTCCATGGAGTAAAATATACAATCTTAAGATCGATTAAAAGTTAAAATTAAGAGTATTTGGAAGTTTTAAAATCAATATATATACTCCTCTACGTGGTCACTAGCCCGCCAGCAATATAAGTACCTAGACTAACAGCATCTGTAAATATTCAGTTATTTTAAGAGGCATTAATGCCATGCTATTAGTCCAGCAGTTACTATTAACTACACATTAATTGTGTATTGCAGCTCTGTATGGGCTTTTAGCTCCACCATTTGGTTCTTGCATCTCTTAGGGTATTAGTGTCGCAGTGGACCTCACCTCCATTTACGTGATGGGACATAAAATCATCAAAGAAATGTACCTTTTTCCCTGCTTGGCTATACACGTCTCGCACCGTAGAGATACGCAATATTCTCAAGGAGAGCGGGGATTCGTAGAGCTTCGTTATAGGGTAATTGCACTTCTTCAAGCAGAAGCTTCAAGTCGTAGTCAATGTACTTCTTCACATACCTTTGCGCCTTTAACGAGTCGTCGTCAGTTGGTAGCAAGTCAATAGAAAGGTTCTCAAGCCTAGAAATGGAAAAGGAAAAACATTCCGGTTGACGGAGGTTGAGATAGCTAATGAAGAGGGTAGAGCCATAATTATTATCTTGTGCTTTTTTTAATAATGCCAACGGAGTTTAGGCATCTGCAGTCGAGATAGTCCACTCCACGTGGTTTTAGTAAGGGAAGAACTGGGCAAATTCGTTAGCATGTCTAAAGGCCAAGCAGCTATCCTATAGAAAGAGGGGATATTGGTAGATCTGAGCTTCAATGAGGTTTGTCATGTAGTTGGCTGGATACTTATCAAAGTGATTCCCCATTATGACGTTGCCGTGGGTATATGATGTCCCGTTATTAGATACGTCGGTAGAGTAATCTCGATGTTATCCACTTAAGTCAAACTCCTCGTATCCAAAGCCACATCCTATCGACAGTTGATGGCCTCCGGCTCTGTCACCCCTGAAGCTTTCGAAGACCTGACGTCTAGCAGCTTTAGTAAGTTGCACACTCCGAACCAGGACGCTAACTGCTATCGGACATTCTGGTCCAGGCATACTGGTGAAGCCCGGCTCTATGAAACCTGGTGCGTAGATTTCGTCGGTGACTCGAAACTCCAAAGAAAATTACCGTTCCAGGCAGAGAGATCAGAAACCAACGCTGTCGCGTCTATGGCTAGCTCAATGCCTGCACCTAAACTCATCTCGTCGAACATGAACTGAGTATCAACAATTCTCCAAGGGGAGTTTGCATCTAACAGGAATCGGGGGTGTTTTCACAATACACGGACTGGGCTCAACATGCTCTCTAAAAGCGTATAGATGTTCCCGATGGCCACGTCAGAGATGTCGTTAAGGGGAGTGGTTCGGGCTGGAGATAAAATAAAAGCCAGAACATGCAGAGAGCTTGCCGCCAGGGAACAGAATTACAAAGTAGTCAAGTTACAGGGCAGCCAACCGTGAAGTGTAATTCCCCTTTGAGCGCAAGGCTGCAACATAGGCCCGCTTGAACCCACGTACAATAAGGCTGCAAAGAGAGTGGCCCGAGGCAAATCTGGAAACGCCATTGCTCCTCAGTAACTCGCCAATATCCACTCCAGTACGGCTATCCGACCCAGTTAGCATAATTGGCTCCTGGTCTTCATAGTAACGGGAGTACAAGCTGGCTTGTACGACCTGATTTCCTCAACTTAGCCGGGCTGGCTCCCCTGTTTTGGTGCCATTGCAGTTTTATGCCACTTAGAGAAATTAAGAGATGAAGAGTCATTCTAATAATTACACTGCATGAATACCAATTAGGGCGTTTACTCAGTTGTCATGAACTCAATTTGATTGCAGTGTGTTCTGGAATTCTAGTTGCGAAAACGTGGGATATGACACATGCCATCATTATAGTGACGCCACGGCGACTATTTTCATCGAGGGATGCATAATTTATAAACATGCTAATCAGAATTGATGCAGGGATCTAATTACTGTGGCAGCTAAGCGATGACAGGTGCACCTCGTGGAATAGGTGACAAACGGCACAGATGCCTAAGCCCAGTCGTAAAAATCGAAATACAAGAAACGCAAATAGAAGACCGTGTAGGGCCCAATCGATAAATCGTTAACCCCCACCCACAACCATAATGTTGGTGCTACAAGCCTAAAGTTCCATTTCTAGACTGAAACAGCATCCCATCCGTCCATCTCAACCCCGCCTATCCATACCTTCCGAATCTTTCTCGTAGTTCTGATATCCTGTAACGGATCTCCTTCTACCAATACCATATCTGCTCTCCGCCCCAGCGAGATCTCACCGCGATCTCCCATACCAAACACTGTTGCCGGAATAATGGTAGCTGCCCTGAGCGCATCGAGGTTCGAGAGCCCTGCGCCTACGAGCAACTCCATCTCTTCGTGAAGGCTCTCCCCAATTGGTATAGGCGCATGAGATATCTGGTTTGCTTCTGTTCCAGCACAAATGCGCACCCCAGCGTCGTACAGCCTTTTCACGTTGGCAACCGCGTAATCAAAGCCGATATCCTCCGTGCCGTTGCTTGTCTCTCGCAGAAGCAAGGGTATCATAGCTCTTGCCATGCAAAGGGTCGGGATGCACACTACGTTGCGTGCAGCAAGCCTCTCAGCTACCTCGGTTTCTATCAAACCATCTATAGGCACAAGAGTGATGACGTCGAACCCCGCCTGTAATGCCCGAGAATATCCAGCCTTTTGGAAGGAGTGTGCGATAGCCAACTTGCCGTGTCGGTGCGCAGCTTGAACAAGAGCAATGAGCGTCTGGCTATCGATTCCAGGCAGATCAACAAGCACTTTGATGTAGTCAGATTTGGTCGGACCGTCCAGGAGAGAGGTAACCCATATCTCAGCCTCCGCTGGGACTTCGACAACCCCTGTTTCACGTCGTGGATGTATCTGTGCTCCGTCTGTGGCCTGCGCAGTAGCAATAGGGCCAGATGCCAGGTAGGCGGGTAGTCCAATCTCGGCCATAGACTCAGCCCGCATTGCTTGGATATCAGCTTTGGTGCTACTCATGTCGAGAACCGTGCCGATACCGTAAGAGGCGAAGATAGGTAAATCCATGTTCGTTGCTGCGGTATCGACATTGGAATCAATGAAGGCTGGGAGGAGCGTACAGCCTCTCCCGTCAATCGCGGTGTCGATGCTGGCGAGATTTGTGGCTCCTTGCTCGATACTGATGATGTCGCCCGGGCTGGCACGGAACGTGACATTAACCTCAGTGTCGACCTTGCGACCGTTGAATATAGGAACATTGGAAATAGCATGGATGGCCATTATCGGAACACAGCAAAAAAAAAGGATTTGCCGCAGGTTTTAGTTTAGTACAGTGAGAAGAGACGAGAATTTATGTGGAGGATAATTTATTTGCCAGATAATGGATAATGTCAGTACGAGCAAAAGAACACAAGAGTATAATATGGTCCACTTCGAACCTTATAAACTAATTTAGGTTATTTTCTTTACATCCAGTAAGTGAATTATCAAACCATTCGTCATAACAAGGATGCAAGCAAGTTAGCAGAACACAGGGGTGAAGGGTGGTAATAGCGATCTACGTCAGGAAATACATATCTAGGATAAGTGAATAACGTTATTTAGTTATTGAGTGCAGATGTCATTCTGGCTTGCATTTATTATGAACGTCGAAACACACGAAGCGTAAAAACTTAGCCTATATTATTATGGACGATCAGAGGTTTCGAGTTCGCGTTCTAAACCTCTTCAGTCCTCAAAACGATTGTATCACATATTGTTATGTTATGTCCGTTTTTATCGTTTACTCCGCGGCGTCGACCACCTGGTCGCCTCCAACTTCCTTGACTAACACTTATATATAATTCGGCCATTGCCTGGATATCGATAAGCATGTAGTTAATAAGAAATTTTCCTTCCTATGAAATTATTATCCCTCTTTTTATATCCATGCCCTTTTTTATTACAATTGAATGTCACTATAATTGACTTTAGCGAACTATTTTTGTTTCTGCCGATCTGACCTTGAAGGCATTTTGAATTAGATTTAGTCTAGCGAACAGTTTTTGTTTTTCTTAAAGGTCAAAAAGAAACAACGGTTGAAAAGTAGAAAGTATGCATTGATTAATAGTCGCAATAGCAGACACAGGGCTCTTGAAAGGAATGGTCTATCGTAACATGTTATAGAAGCAAAGCCAAGACTCAATTTAGGCTGCTATATGCCGATAAATATTCTTCTTCGCCTTAAGATTACCAAAACGTGTCTTGGACACTAGCAAGGTCGGATTTTCAAGATATCTTGAACTGATAAGACAGGATCCTATCCAGATTTTCAAGGCTACCTTTAAATCCTTATGGTCAGGTCTAGTGAACAATTGGTGGTTGCCTTAATCAATAACTTGTAGATTTAAATATAGGAGGAGCTGAAGGTGAATATTAGTATGAGGATGAACCTGGCTACACTGGGCCATGCCTAATTTAGGTTCTGTCCCGTAGGTTTCGGTAGACACTGGACAATAACTCTCTTGTAAGCTAAACGTAGCTATTCTGACATTGGTAACTAGCCTTATCTATTTTCAATCGGTCGTAGCAAACAACGTCGTACGCTGTCAATGGTGCGGGCTCACGTGTTACTTAGACTGCATTAAATCATGTTATCATGGGCATCATAATACTTGTCCTACCTGTTGCTGTGTTTGGCTACACCGGGACTTGTGCATTGTAGACATGGATAGCAGCAACCTCTCATAGATGCTTAGATATAAAGATGTTTTAAATGTATCTTTAGTATATCCTTTCTGCCTTCGGATACCTCCAGCATACCTACTGGCAGTGAATAGATTCACTAATAACGACACGAATTGTGTGCTCCAAGTACAAATTGCACGCTTGGTCTTGTATTTGTTCCCAGCATATATATAAATTCAATCATCTTGTCGTTTTGGTATTAGTAATGCTATGGAATTATCGCTGTGAGCTACACTGTGTCACCGTTTCCTAAGTTTAGAAGACCCATATTGTTTTTCAGTTCTTGCAAGGCTCCTTCCTTTTAAAGCTGACTTGATAATTAAGACCATGGTTATTATCCTAGTATTCTTAGCTGTTAACTATGTATTTAATGTAGTATTGGAATATTTTAATTCCAGGTTAAATAAGAACCTCATCTAGGAGCTTTAGTGTAAACAGGAAATAGTTAACCTTATTTGGAGGGTTTGTACCTATTAAGCTATATACGTATTAGGTATAAATTTTAGAAATTGTATGCTAATAATTAAATGTGAATCTGCAGATAACTAATTTCTTGAATGCGTAATTAGCTACTGTGACGGATCCTAAGAAGGACCTTTTGTTAACAGAGACCTATAGTCTCTTTAGCTTTACAGAAGTTAAATTCTTAGCTACCCTAACAATAATACTTAAACTAGTAATATCCCACTATGTTGATAGTGATCTTGTAATATGGATTGATGTTGTCGGATGCGAGTTCTTGTGTGTAGAGTCCTTGTAGGATCCTTCCGCAAACTGTGGCTCATGTTTTACAACAGCCGGTGTATCAGTCTGAGGGAGATGTTGTACTTGGTCCTTTAACTCGAAACAAACTGCTGTTCGTGGTGTGGGCTTTCTAACGAGGTGTCGACGATGGTGAGGATACCAAGGTAAATGGAGACAGCCCCATAACTTTTCTAGCATGACTCCTTGTGGCTCTCAGATGATGATCGATAGGCCTCTTTTATTGAAGCGTTGACGAGGCGTTTAGAGTGGTTGTGAAACCAGGTACTGTCTATCGGAAGGTGGTAGGGTACTTATGTTCAATGTAGGGAGATGCGATATTACATCTAGGCCTATGGAGAGAGCTAGGGCAACTAGACCATTAGTATTCTCTTGTGTTTCTTCCTTTCGGTCGAATCAGGAGCTGGAGTGAAGTAATGTAAACGCTGGTGAAGGCAGGGCGTTGAAGATGGGGCTTTTCAAATGTCACGGAAACTAAGCGTGGGATAATGGGTAGCACAAAACTCGAATCAGTGGTCTCGTCATTATTGGCAGTCTTTGCCTCAGAGAAAGAAAGCCGGGATACAAGCTACAGCTTCCTTTCTATCCACCCTAGCTTTGACTTTTCTACCTTAGCATTTAGCGCTATAGTTGAGGTTGGTGAGCTTTTTTTGTGATAAAAGTAGCAGTAGAAGAG
>JABCJV010000475.1:0-62966 GCA_013184325.1 Fusarium luffae | reverse complement strand
CTGGGGCAACAGCAGCACGCTCTGTTCGAGCAGCAGCAGCAACTACAAAACATGCAGCAGCAGATTCAGCTCCAGGCCCTTCTCCAGCAGCAGCAACAACAACAGGCTCAGCAGCAGCAGCAGGCCCAGCGACAATCGCAGCTCTGCTATAACCCCATGACCCAGGAGTACTTCTACAGCCAGCCCCAGCAGGTTCAGACCTCATCGCTCTACAACGAACAGCCCTCTACCCCCGGATTCGGTGGATTCCAGCAGCAACAGAACCAGGGCACACCCTCGGTGCAGGTTTCGCCTCCTGCCGAGTCGCAGCCCTTCTCTTTCCGCAGCAACACACCTCCCAAGCGCTATGAGTCTCCCACCGAGGTGGCCCCACTGCCTCCACCTTCGGCCAACGCTTTCCGCCGTGGACACAAGAAGGCCAACTCTCTCGCCCCCGTTAACAGCGTTATTGCTGCTGCTCTTTCATCGGATGCTCCCAAGTCTGCTGGCCCCAAGACCTCCACTTTCCCTGGTACCCCCTTGACTGGTGGATATGGACCTGGTCAAGCCCGTGCTGGAGAGCACCCCATTCGCCAACCCCGTGGCCCTCCTTCTCTGGATGAGCTCAAGGCAAAGCCTACTGCCAAGTATGAGGGAAGCAAGAACTTCTCTGCTCGCACTCGTCGTTCTGCTGTTTCCAACCTTGTCCGTGCTGGTCTTGAGCGCCGCAAGGGCACTGGTAGCTCCTGCGGCAGCATGAGCCCTGTTTCCGAGACTGCCGAGGAATCGTCGACTCCTATTACCGATAACGAGTCCGACTCCGGTCGCAGCGGATCCGGAAGCCTCGCAGGCGATATGGAATGCCCAAGCTCGCGCACATCTGCCAGTGGAAGTTGGGGCGCCATCGGTTCCGACCGTCCCAGCTCCCGACAGAAGACACGCAAGAGCGTTGACAGCATCGAGAGCGTCGAGAGCGAGAGCAACTCTTTTGCCGATGTGTTCAAGAACGGCGCTCTGCGAGCTGCCAAGGCACAGGATTCGGCTGACAGCCAGCGTAAGGCACACCGACGAGTGTTCACCAAGAGCTCCACCTCCTCTTAAAGGTGACGCTTCGGCTCAAATCCTTATCTCTGTCACGATTAACGCGCTCGGACTTTTCATTCTGTACACATGACTGCTCGGACTGGCGGGACTGCATTTTGATGGTTGTCGTTTAGTCTTTTTCTGATTACTTTCGGAGTCTTGTTGTTATCATATGGGGGGTGGATGACCACGTTTTCCTTTTTATTTGCGAACTTTACTATTACAGAAGTTTATAATTCGCTTCACAGTCTCTCCTTCAGACTTTTCTACTTCGTCATGACATTGGGGGGAATCGCCCGGGGATAATCTTGTCTCAGCCTAGATGGACGAATGGGTTTACTTGGGGGGTTTGATGAGGAAATCTTTATACCAATGAGGATGAGAAGCATCACCGGGGAACAAATCTGGACTGAAAACCTCTGTGAGGTAGTGAGCCAGCCCCTGATGTGGTTTTACGGCCGGCGTTCCTGCGGGAATAGTGTTTCGGCAAATTTGACATTTGCTTTCATTGCATTCGTTACGGTTATTCTTCTTGTCTGTTCTCCAATGCCAGTCATCGTCCAAGGTCTTATGGACCTTGTGGGACTGGTAAGAGATAGGCAGATTCATAGATAGTTTACAATGGCACAATTACAATTTGAAAGCCATACCAAGCTTGTTTACCCATGTGATTTCTTGATCTTAATGTCTCCAATGTTCATCTAGTCCGTATATGTCTTGATCTTGTACTTCATGAGTTGCGCCAATCAAGTTCTCCTGTTTGCTTTGTCCGCTATGTAGATGTTTTTCCACTAAGTCCAATTCTTCACTGACATGTTACCCAATCTCAAAGTGCATTCAACACCGTCATTAGTTAGCCCAGCAAGACCTTCATGTCACAAAAGACTCCCCATGCACTCTATCTTCCCATCTTACTCGCCGTCGACAGGTCAAGTTTGCAATTTCGAAAGCTGTTCTCCAACAAACACATCTGGACGGCTTCCGTAGCTCAGNNCCCTGGCGGGAGCAATCCCAAATGCCCTCCAGATCTCTTTTTGCTTCTCTATGGTAATATTATGTTGTATTTTTGCTAAATGTTTGCATGATGATGTTATGGAAGGAAAATAGGCAGCGCATGCATGCTTGTAAGAGTGTATGTAATTGACAAAGTGAATTGCTGCGTGAGCTTGTTCTTTCATTTATAGTCTTTGGTCTTGTCTTGTCTTGTGTTTGTTCATCGTGTAATCGCAGTCCTTGCGTCTTTATCCCATCATGTCTGTCTATCATGACTAAAACCCCCACATCCTCATCTCTATCATGTCGTGCATTCCACTCGTTTCCCTCATGATGGCCATTTCGGCTCTGCAGGCATCCGACTCCTCCTCTTGATTATGCCCGCCCGCTCTGGTACTCCTGACAACCCGGGCGATGCCAAACTGCTACTGCTATCCCTGCTGCCGATTCCGTCTCGGCTGCCCGGCGCGCGGCCTACGTTCTCCTTATTGCTCAAGCTGCTGTCGCTACGAGCATGGCTGATATCACTTCGAGAGCTGTGTGCAGGGCTGTTGCCGTTGGCGCTGATTCCGGCTGCTGCTCTGGAGCTGCTTGATGTAACCAGTGATGTGCGAGGCAGGCGACTCTTGACAGGAGCGAACTCGCCGCTGATACGTCGGGGAATGCCAGTTGGCCCGTCCCTACTTCTTGGCCGGTAAATCATTCCTTCTCGTTCTCGTTCAACAGCGGCTGATCGGCGCGGACTGGCTGCTACTTCGACGTAAGCGTTGTTTGCCAGACTGGCACGGTTTCTGTGTGTTGGTGTTTGCGGACCCGCCGACACAGACGTCTGTAAACTAGGAGGCGTATAACTGTTGTTGCGACGGGATCCGGCTCGTCTTCCGGATGACGAGTTTGGTACAGCGCTGGCAGTACCTTCGCTTGGTCTCACACTTGTATCGATATTCGAGCGGACCAGTTCCGAAGCGAGGTTTCGTACAAGGACAGCCGTGTCCTTCTCTGCCAGGGTTTGAATAGC
This sequence comes from Fusarium luffae, assembly GCA_013184325.1. NCBI lineage: Eukaryota > Fungi > Ascomycota > Sordariomycetes > Hypocreales > Nectriaceae > Fusarium > Fusarium luffae. Next base: position 59,893 of record JABCJV010000475.1, on the reverse strand, counting down.
AGCCATGAGAGACCGCACTTGGGAACTGTTGAGAGATCTCGTCCCGTCGCCGCTACCGATGCCAGGATCGCAAGCATCCATAATAGTTCTGACGAGCCTGAGAAGGTTAAGTCGAACAACTGGTTTCTTGTGACCCAGTCGTTGCGCGATACCAGCAAACATCTCAGGCTTCGCTAGCGATGCAGCGACCGAAGGGCTAAGGCGCAGCAACTTCAGCAGCGGTTCCAACAGGTTGGAGTCAAAAGAATTGACTCTGTTGGTGCTGAAGCAGCTGACAATGGCCCTTGTAAAGCCACCATCCGCAAGATGAGACTCTACATTGGCGGTCTCCTCCTGCAGCCAGACTAGGATAGCATCAAGCGCAGTGACCTGCCAATACTGATCTGTGAGTAATGATACGTAAAAGTTGAGACCCTTATTCTGCCATAAGTATCTGCGACCCTTGGAACCCGAGTGCGCCATGTCACAGAGTATGGGGAGAGCGAACTCCTTCGGTGGGCGGTCTGTCTGCATAATTCTGAGTAGTAGAGGAATAATGCCACCCACGGCCGCGTCCTCTTGTCGCTCTTTGCTGAGGCGACAGAGGTTAAATAATGTGTTGAGGACCTGGTTAGAAATTTCACGGAAGTGTGTCTGGCCCTTCTTCATGCTGTAGCTAAGAAGATCGATCAGGAACTCGATGGCATCGGCCGAGTGGAGTGACTCGATTGTCGTCGAGAGCATGGAAAGATTCTTGATGAACTTCAACATAGTGATCTGGTGGATCGGCGTCATGCGCCGGAGATCCTTCAATACACTCTTCAGTACTTGCCGATCTGCAACGACCTCCTTGACGTAGTTTTCTGCTTGACTGAAGAGGTAGAAAATGTTGACGATTCGTCCTTCTACAAGCTCCCCAAGCTCGTCCTCGCCCTCTTCGTCGAGGACTCGGTGAAGTACGAGCGCCAACGGGTATAGAATCTTGCTTCGTGAGAAGATTCTGCAAAAGTCATTCTTAGGGGTCGGCCCCTGAAGCTCAAAGACATTCCAGATACCGTTGACCCCAATAAGAACAAGGTCTCGAGTAACGTCGTAATCCTCATCAAGAAATTCGACCAAAACGTTCAGACCACCCGCAGATACAAACATTTGCAACGTCAATGTCGATGTCTGATACATCTGGCGAACAAAAGCCGCTGCCTCAAGGCGAATCTCATCCGAGTATTGGCGTGCGGCAAATTTGGTAATAATAGGAATACCGCCAACGAAACACAAGTTTTCCTGAATTTCCACATCATCCAAAATAATTGCGTTAACGACCTTGAGAAGTTGCAGGATCATGTATTGCCTGCTCTTGACAGTACAAGGCTCCAAAATCTCAAGGATAGGCAACAGCCCGTGAGCGCTGATGATCAGATTCTTGACTTCGTTGTTTTCCCAAAGTAAAGCAAGCTGCGGCATGTTAGTGTTACTCTTTGCTGAAAGATCAAAAGAAGACCTACCAAATCTTCTGAGAACTCGGCCAGGGCATCGTCGCCTTCTGTCGTCTTCAAAGACCTCACCAAATCCTCCACTCTTTCTGCTAATCTGGCGTGTCGATCTCGGGCAATGTTGGCCTCCAGGTCCATCTCATCCCATCCAGGGTCCATAGACGCAAATGGATCGTATTCATCCTCTTCGTCTCCTAGCCAAGAACTGCTCGATACGCGCGACATGAGCATTAGACCACCATCTTCGGACCCCTTCTCGCTCTCCTCTTTCTCCGCTATTGATGATTCTGGTCCGAAAACGTCGCTAAAATCTTCGTCGTCATCTTCCGCGAACTTCTGGATTTCTATCGACGACCGTGTCCGTCGCATCGGCGCATCGGGGAGAACCGAGGGTCGTGATAATGACTTCTTCTTTATGCTACCGGAGTCAGGGTTATGCGTTGATCTTGGCAGCGATGTAAGATCAGATGGGTGAAACAGCTGTGGCGCATCGCTCTGCCGTGAGTTCTGTAATTGTGTAAGTCCTTGCTCTAGATCTTGACTCGATGAACCTACTCTTCTTACAGCCTGATTCGGATTGTGGGTGAAAACGTTGTCGCTATCCACGAAGAGATCTGAGAAATCTTCCACGCTGTGCTCCCGAAATGCAAGATCCGGTCTTGACGGTAGCTCGAATTTATTATTGAGATTGGATTTCGTAGGTGATCTGGTCCGGCCTCCACCTACGGCCTTGCTCGAACTCGATTTGTTTCGCGTGTGTGCTTTCACGGGATCCGGAACTCTGGTAGCCTTCCTAGGAGTTGGTCTGATCGTCTGTTCCTGGAGATCGCTGCTGTCTTGCCATTGGCCTAACCCTTTTATAGTCATCAACTCCCCCTCGAAGTCGTCGTCATAAGTATTACTTTCGTTCCTTCCATCGTTTATTGAGGCGAATGCTTTTAGGCGATCACTCGATAATAGGCCGCCAAAGTTGTCCTGAGGCTTGAGATGGGGTAGCTGTAGCGCACTTGGTGAAATAGCCGTTGCAAAATCGTCGTCCCAGTTGTCGTCGTCTGCGGTACCATGAGAACTTAGACTTGAGACAGAGCTAGTATCACGATATGACCTACCGGCTAATTCAGGCTTACTGAAAGCTCCAGCGCCGGCTCGAAGTTTTGCATATAAACCACCCTTGGCAGGAGTTCCACCGTGGAACCTCGTTGAAGGACCAGTCTCAGAGCCCATCGATGATCGGAGGTTGGGCTCTGAAGATTTGAGAGCCTTGTTCCACTGCTTGACTTCCTCCACGGCATCATTGAAATTGGCTGGTTTCCTTGCTACTGGGGCTTCCTGTCGGCGACATCCTGTGATCCAAGCATGGCGAAGTAGTTTTCGAGCAGTTACACGGAGATTAGGGTCTTTCTGGAAACATTGCATTAAGAAGTCACGGGCAGCCTGAAGGGATCAGCAAACATAAGCCCAAGGAACGGAAGAGTACTCACTGCGGAAATGCCTTCGGGCAGTGGAGGGTGATCGTCGTTGACAATTGCGAATAGGGCAGGCATCGCGGCCAGATTGTGATATGGAGGCTTCCCTTGAAGAAGTTCGATAACCGTGCAGCCAACACTCCAAATATCAGATGCAGAACTCGCTCCAGAAAGCTGAATGATCTCGGGAGCCATCCAATAAGGCGTGCCGACAACCTGTGCCTCCTTATCTTGGCCGCCAGCAAGCGTGCTAGTTGACACTCCAAAATCCGCGAGTTTCACCGTACCATCTTTCGTAGTGAGAATGTTGGCGCCTTTGATATCTCTGTGTATGACACCCTGGTCGTGAAGGTATTGCAGTCCTTGTAGGACCTGCGTCATATAAACCCCGACCAGATTCTCGGGAAATTTGCCGTATGCCTTGCAGATTGAGTGCAGGGAACCATTTTCACAATATCTAAGTCCATTAGTTTCAAGACTTGCAAAGGTAGTTCAGACTCGTACTCAAGAATGATGTTGAGGGCGTCAACTGATTTCACAAAACCGATATACTTGACGATATTGTCATGCTAGTATTGTTAGCTTCCGCATTCGATGTCACTGGGCTGATATTCCTACATGAAGATTCTTGAGAAGATCGATTTCACTCTAGACAGCACCCACACATGTTAGCTTCAAATCACACAGTCAGGAACATGTATAGCTCGTTGGCGACCCACCTCGATCATGCGCAACTCACTCTTGGGCAGATCTGCAAGCTTGATCTGCTTTACCGCAACCGCCTCGCCATTACCCCAGTTGAAGGCCTTGTACACTGATCCAAAAGCGCCTTTTCCAAGACATTCACCTAAGCGCTATAAAGTCAACATTAGCATCACTTTCGCAAAAGTCTTGCGCCGCCTTAACGTTCAGGAACCAGGCGCCAGTCATAGGGTAGTACGAACATAGTCCTTCAGACCTGGATCTTGCAGGGCGGAGCTCTCCCGAATCTTCTCTTTCCGTGAAGGTGTACCAGGAATAGATCGCTCGCGGGTGGCCATGACGGGACGGCCATTGGCGGCGTGGTACTGCCGCTCCGGCACCATATCTCAATAACTCCCTAGCTTCAACGATGCTCGACTTCGTTCGTAACCAGCTGAATTATGCTTCCTCGAGGATAGCAGAGGCAAGCGGCGGGGGATTGACGAAGTTTAGGCCCAGACAAAGGTGTCATTTCCCTTCGAGGATCGAATCAAGGGAGTGGAATGACGCAGGGCGGTCTTCGTTTCTACATACGAAATCGGATTCGACTATCGAGCTCTCGCAGTTTGGATATGACCGATTGTGTCGTCGTCGATAACCGGGACAAGGTAGGGCGTGCAATTCGGGCTCGCTAAAGAGCTGGGTCGACGTCGTCAGCGGTGGGTGATTGAGAGGGGAGCGAGGGAGCCCGTTCGTTTCGTTTCGTGGGATCGCTAACAGGGTTAAAGGAGGGACAAAGCGAACAGCAAGCGAATTAATGGATGCGTGTTGCTGGGGAAAAGGGAAGGGAAAGTGGAAGGGTTGAACAAAAAAAAGAAGAAAAAGAAAAAAAGTGAAGGTGAAGAGGTGCACTGCTGTACTGCACACACTTGCGCTGTGCTGTGTGCTGTGCTGCATGCAACAACTGGGCGGAAATTTGGACCGGATCTCCAATCAATCATGCGCGCTTGAGGGACTCGAGCTGGACCAAGTCTTAAGGTGTGTTGTTTCTTGTCTCGCAACCTGACCTAACCAGTATCAGTCCAACCCAAAACCAGTACCCAGTGGATGTCAACGCCCTGGGGTTATGGGTACCTATCGGTACTGTACATCGTGGTTCGGCTGCTGACGGCGGGGGATTATGGATGCTCGGAGGGCCCGTGCTGCCTGCAAATCCAATCCCAGCGCTTCTCAACGCCCTGGCTGCCCACGCTTACAAGGCTGCTTGCAGGGCTAATCCCCCACTAGCTCGCTCTCGTGTGCAATCATCCATTCACAGTTGAACAGCAACAACATCACAGCAATCCATGCGTGATGGGTTATTTCACCATCAAAGTTCATGTACATACCTCGATGACGATGTCAATCTCGATTTTTGTAACTCGGGACTAAGAGAAAATTTTGATTAGGCTGTTTTGGAATACCTAACTTGCAAGGCATATCCTTCTTTGAAACGGTTCATGCTTGCTCATATCATCCAATACAAGACAAGACGACGACGCATGGGTGGATGCTTTCAGACACTGACCATATTTACGTCTGCTAATTCCCTTAACAAAGTAACACAATCCTTAAGCAGTCTCAAAGGCATGTTCCGTAATTCTAACAGGACACACTGACTGAAACGCCTCACCGTTAGCCAAGTCCAAAGGAATGTCCTCAAGTACAACTCATCTGCTAACAACTTGGCTCATCAACACAAGTCTCAAGACATCCGGGTTGTTACTCTTTCAGCCTGCTCCTCCGACGCCTCAATTACTGCTTGTGTCAAAGATCGCTCTATCACCTGTAAGCGGAACAACCAACAACTCTCAGAAACTAATCCCCTGCTCGAGTCTTGGGAGCCACTAATGCGTCTCATCCTGATCCCGGGTACAAAAAGAGCAAGGTCAAGGCCGCCAAGCTTTCCCGATCTGCTTTACCATGAATGGCTTGCTGCCTGCTAAGTTGAGTTAAGTTCATCGTCTTGTGAACAAGGGCTACAGAGACGTTATCGTATCTCAGCCCGACGATCTATCGTGCACGGAGGTTCCGTTTTCTTGGTTCTGATGTGAGCTGAACCATAGAACTGAAATTGCATCTCATTTCGGTGCAAAGCGCGCATTACGTGACGCTGGCATGACAAGGCCTCACGCCCTCCATTCACGAATGAAGTTTGAGACATTCACCAATGCGGTATGTGTTGATTTATGGCATCAGTCATGGGGAGTACGTAGTAGTTAAGTTAAGTTCACTCTACTTTTGGCTCCAAGACAAAAATACCTCCGAGGAGCACAAATTGGAACCAATCAAGATATATCTATACTTGACCTGCAATGTATGGTTGTGCTTGGAGTTGTGTTTACTCACAGAACCTTACTTATCCCGGCCAAAGGGAATAATAGACTTCGATGATTTCACCGGTCTCATGCTAGACCGTTGGGCCGTATCAAAGATCAAACAATCTTGCCTGATACCCTATGTTCTCGTATTCTTTACTTATGACTCTTCAAACAGCACGTAGCCGTCCCGAAGACAAGGCCCTTCAAGCCACCTAAGAACGAGACGGCCCGGTTTACATATAATCTCAAGCCTGGCCACCTTAGATAGCCCTCGCACTCGCTGATCGATCAGTCAATTCACGTGGTTACACGACCAAGGATTCGAAGATGGCGGCATAGTGTACCCTTGCCTCTCATTAGATTTTCTTGGTGCTCTACGTAGAGCCAAGCTATGAACGAACATACAGTTATAATACAAGTAATCAGTTCCGATCCTGCTCCGCTTTTCCTGTATAACGCCTCGGGCCTGTCCTGTAACACAGGCGCCCATTTCTTCAAAGTACCGCTGAAGATCGAATAAAAAATTAACAGCGCCAGTTCCTTCTATTCCGTCCCATCACCAGGTAGGGTTCGACTGAGGCCAGCCCCAGCCCACCATTCGTCGGGGATATCCTCGCGTCGCGCCAGGCTTCGCACAATATGTTGCATGCTCATCCAATCTTCGTCTCCAGCATGCGTGGTGCTTCCAGATGCTGCAGGGCTCTCTTGGTTATGTCTTGTTCGTTCTGAGGGTTGTTCATCATCCGAGTTGCCTACAGATAGATGTCCCACCCAGGCTTGACGCGATCGTAGAATACCATCTCGATTTGTGCGATCTCGAATCGATCTGGCACGTCTCAAGTTGTCGGTCGCTGGGCCATCTGGGGATCTTCGGGGTCTCGGTCCCCAAGTGATTGCATCCCTGTCTCGAGCCCTTCTACCCGCAGGGCCATCAATGCTAAGATCGGGCACCCGTACACGAACACGTCGCATCTCCTCTCGACGTCGTCGAATTCGATCCAGTACAGTTTGAGTATGATCGTGTTCCTCTGTCTCAGAGCCTTCACAGCCAGACTCACAGGCTTGGTCTACTGTTGTACCCAGGTTCACATGAGAGGGATGAAAAGTGGTGTCACCAGCCATGACGCCTGCGCTCTGAGAAGCAATGTTCGAAGCAAACGAAGACCCTGCGCTGGGCGGCTGAGGATCAGGGGTCAAGGTAGACAGAAGAGTTTCCCATGGCTCGGCGCTGATGCTTCTTTCACGGTCACCAAGCCCATCGACGTACCGACTGCGCAGTCGCGGTTGCGGTTGCGGTTGCGGTACTACCGTTGAACGAAAGCCATCAGCCGAAAGGTCGCGCAACGAAACCTGCAACGAGATCGGGGGAAGCCTTGGACCCTCGTCATCTTCAGGAGCTGGTCGGGGAGGCACTGGCCTTGTCTAGTTTGAGTGTTAGCACAATTTTAAACTCGAAATTGATACCCGGGGGGTATCCAATTCATAAACTCACCATCGCAGATCCCGGCCAGTGAAATCTCTGGTGACTTGGAGGAGCATATGGATTTTGACCAGGTACAGATGCACTGGTGTTATCTCTAAACAAGGAGTGTAGATGCTCTTCAATTCGGCCCCTTCTAGGCTCGTCGGATGCATTCATGTCTCTCAACACATCGCGCAACGGCCTTGTCGTAGGGTCGCTGTCAGGTGGGAACCCAGCTTCAATCCACGGTACGGACTGGCCATCTCGGTCGGTCAAGGAGCTGGATTGTTGTAGCGAACCGTCTGCGAGGCGCTCACGGAGGGAAATGCGTCGAAGGGCTGCGGCGCGGCGTTCAATACGTGTGCGACGGATACTGGAGCGGGGTGGCGATGTCGCACTGCACTTGTCGGCAGTCTTAGAGGCGACATCTGACTCGACGGGGGCAATAAATAATCTGCAACAACGGGTTAACAAGTGCACACTTTGGCGGAATGAGGCCTTCTACTGCGACGATTATGCAAAGGACGAAGCGGACGATATTAAATAACGGCTAAGCGCATTCGCATTCGCAAGTTCAGCAGCGAGCCGCTGCGCTGATGTAGTGAAGCAACGGTGATGGCGACGACAACGAGATCGATCGACCGGGGCATCACTACGTCGGCGCAATGACAATGAAGGTACTGGATGGGGTCATAAAAAAACAAGGATGCGCTTACGGGAGGCCCATGGTTGGAAATTTTGAAAGCGAATGACAGGACCGACGAAAAAAGCCGAATAACAATTCAAAACGTTCAAGAAGAATATGTCGAAGATTGCGAAACGGTTTTCATGGACGGAATATGCACTTCGATATAACGGCGATGATGTCGTTACCTGGATACGCAATAAAGTTGATAAAGCCAGACGAAGGCGTGAAGCGTGAAAGCGGGTAATTAACCAGTGGAGAGGATGAAAGAACGGAGTGGGCAGTGGGCGAAGGGGGTTGCGTTGCGGGGGGTCAAGGGATAGAGGGAGCAATAAAACTGGAAAGCCAATTAGAAGAGCAACAGCTATTGCGGCTCTAAAGCGGCTTCGCGTGCGCGTTGACTTCACGTGTATCGTGTTTGATCAGCCAATCAACACGGGCATGAGATCTCGCTCGAATATCACCTGCACCGCCACAGACTGCGCCATGTCAGACCACTTTCATCGGCATTCGGGAGTCGGGACCGTGTGGCTGGAGCTCAATGACCAAATACCCCACTACTTTCAACATCAATTGCCCCCGGTGAAAATTAATGGCCTTACGGAGTCAAGACTCATTCATGTCTTGACGTCGATGGTAATCCGCAACTTTCAATCATCACCCAATTTCATCACCTCGCCCTGGGATAGCTTCAACCAGCATCTCAGGAGCCTCAAACGGCATTAGTGAACCCTAGCGCCGGGCTCTGGTGAGATGCCGTCTCACTTGAACGTTCAATATGTCTTCCAGTCAGGAAATCAAGTTCGCTCTTAACCGCATCAACCGTGTCTTGAAAGGAAAGAGAACAGAAGGTTACAGAGATATTCGACTGGGTCTGGATCGCATCCAACGTGTTGTTCCCAAGATTCAAGATTGGAAGGGTATCCATGTTGCTGGAACGAATGGCAAAGGCTCAATATGCACCTTTCTCGCGGGCATGTTCAAAGGTGCTGGTATCGGTTACGGAAGCTTTACATCACCCGCTTTCCCAGAGAAGCATAATGGAGTCACCATAAACGGCCTTTATGTGAACCCACGCATGTACGAGATGGAAATGCAGCATGTTCAGGAGAAATGGGACCGAATTGCCACTGGTTGGGCAAAACAGCATGGTGATGATCCAAAAGGCCTTTCACCATTCGAAGCCGAGACGGCAACAGCATTTCGGGTTTTCAACAAGATGCACGTTCCTTATGGTATCGTCGAGGTTGGTATGGGCGGTGCCACTGATGCGACCAATGTCATGAAGCACAAGGCCGTTACTGTCATTTCCAAGATCGGTCTTGATCATCAAGAATACCTCGGCAACACCATCGAAAATATCGCCAAAGTCAAAGCTGGAATCATGAAAAAGGGTGTCCCCTGTATCGTTGACCACACTAACCTCCCCTCTGTCATACATGTTCTCCGAGAGCACGCCCGATCAATAGGCACAGATATTATTCTTACGTGGAAAGGCGAACCTTTACTCATGTCCCTCGACAATTCAAAATGGCAGCTTGAGAGTTACCAAGTACAGAACCTTTTATGTGCAGCCATGGCCTTTCGTCAGCTATTTCCGTTACAGCAAGTCAATTTTGACAAGCTGTTGGCAACGGGTCCCTTCCTACCTGGCCGATTAGAAACAGTTCGTGTAAATCCGCCTGCTTCTGGAGTCGAAGCTCGAGATATCTTGGTTGATGGTGCTCACAACATGCTGGGCATTGAAACATTGGCCGAACATGTCAACAAGCGTTTACGGACTCCGGAGCAGCCAGTGACTTGGGTTATGGGCGTGTCAGCCAGCAAGGATAAGCCTCTGCTAGCCATCATTGAAAAGCTCGTCCAGCCCCACGATAATTTTGCTATGGTCGAGTTTACTCAAGGCCCCAACGACCCTCAACCAGCACCCGCAAACTACGGTACCGAGCACGCCAGAACCTTTCTTCAAACCCCCGAACAAGTCTACGACGGAGAGCCCGATATTTCGAGCGCGCTGCCTTGGGCATGTGACAAGGCCAATGGCGGGCCTGTCGTTGTAACAGGAAGTCTGTATCTGATTCGACAACTATTGTCGCTGAAGGGTATTCGCCGAACAAGGGAGCTAGGTACTAGAAGACCTGGACGTTCTCAATTATATCGATATACTAAGCTCGCCAGGGAGGGAAAGCTCACAAAGGCTGAGCAACGTGAGTTCAAAGAAGCAAGACGACACTTTGAACTATCGCCCCATCGAAGCCGGATCTTCAGCGACAAACGCGAGCGAGGATATCTCCGACCCAGAAAGCAACCAGTTTCTAAAACAACGAGATCACTCCAGAGAGAGGTTGCGTTCCATGCAAACCAGCGACGAAGTTACGAACAGACCATCAAGGCTCTAACGAAAGATTTGAGAGACCTAGATCGGAGGAAGAAGAACCCTAATCCTCAAGGCCCAGTTGCGAAACTGGTAGCTCGTATCGGCGATTTGAAGACTCAGGTTGCCCAGCACAAAAAGAGACACAGCGAAGCCATGACCCAATTAAGAGGGTACGAAGCTATCCCGCACATGAAATACAAGACCCATACCCAAATCTTCGGGTACCCCAAAAAGCCCAAGGCACCAACCCAGTCCCCCTTCAAGGTCGATGAGGAGGCTTCCAAGTCCTCTAAGAAAAAGGGAAAGCCCGTTATGACGTGGAAAGACAGAAGAGAGAGTTTCACTGAGGAGGTTGCGGCGGCTGAGAGAGAGCGAGCAATGGCGACCCGAGAAGCTGCAAGGACGAGAGCGGCAAAGGACAGTACCGACCCCCAAATAGCTGGCGGCAGGAGAGTTTCGTGAGGTTCGAACGACTTATGAAATGGCTGGAATGTTTTGGATACCTAAAACTTGACTGTATTATACAAAGCGAATGATAGAAGGGTCAGGATTTGGGAGGAGAAAGTGTATGGGACAAGTCTGTACGATAGGAGAATTGAGGGTCTGCCCATCCTGATCTACCATAAACCTTCTCTTGATGTGAGCATGAATTTGACTGCTGTAATCTTAAACAACTCAAATGTCCGGCTTCGTATATCACATGATCAGACCCTCACCGTAACTCACGGCTTCTGAATCCCCTCATGGTATTAGACTTCATCGTTAGCCAACTCAGCACTCACTCATCCGCACCATTATGACATCCAAAGATAACACGCACCTGATCATCGTCTGCTGCCACGGAGTTTGGCTCGGCGGCCCAACACGTGGCCAAGACGAAAATGAATGGCTCATAGCTGACTTTCAACGAGGCGAGACTCCAACTTTTGTTGAGCATATCAAAGCTGGGGTGGCAGCCCTCTCCGAAGATCTATACGCCAGGCAACGCCATTCAGATAAAGACATCGGGCTTCGAACTGATACGAAGTTTGATCCCCAATCAACCAAATTTTCAAAGTCATGGCTAGTATTCTCGGGGTATGCATTTCGACCACAGCATATTATGGTATACTGACCATTCTGTTAGAGCCGCAACACGCAAAGAAACACAGATTTCTGAGGCAGCCGGGTACAAGAACATCGCAGCTGCCAATGATTCCTGGGGTCTACTACCGGACGAAGAATCTCGAAAGTCTGTATTACTAGAAGAGCGCGCTCTGGACTCCTACCACAACATCCTCTTCTCCCGATCACTAATCTACTCCCGTTTCAAATCATGGCCGACGCACATCACCATCGTCAGCCACGGCTTTAAAAAGGAGCGGCTGGTAGATGGGCACTGTTCAGCTATGGGACTCGACCTTGAGCGAGTCAACTTTATTGGCATAGATCCACCGGGGATGATAGCGGCGTCGAAAGATCAGGACAAGGAAGATGCGATGAAGGGTGTTGGACTGGCTTTGGGAGAGTGGAAGGATGACCCGCATGGTACGGGGGAGGGGCTTGCTGGCAAGAGAGCTAGGAGGAATCCTTGGGGTGTATGGCAGGGACATTTCCCTGAGGAGTTTGATGATAGTGATTTGGCTTGTAAGAAGTAGAGTGGGCGCCAAGTCTTCAACACACAGATGATCCGACTCTAATGATTTCTGTCTATAACGATCTATACATCCATGTTGTGCCTCTATAGAACGCTCTTTTCTCCTTCTCTTACCTGGCTCTTCCCTCGTGGTCCCTTCTCAACAGCATTCACCAAGAACCGCACAGCATCCTCCACCATAGCAGCACTGAACCTATGTCCAATACCCTCATAAACTCTATCATCAAGCTCCACGCCTCCGTCACGATACCAACCCTTCTCACCCACTGCCTCTTTCAGCATCGTGACGAAGGGCTTGGCATTCGCATATGGAACTAGAGCATCATCGCCTCCTGAGCAGAGAAGCAACTTCTTGCCTCTAATGCGCTCGTCCAAGATATTTCGTAGGCGAGACTGCTCGATATCTGACAGAGGTCCAGATGGGATGGGAGAAGTACCGAAGAGCAATGTCTTGGGATCGTGAGAGCAACAGGTTCCGATGAGATCCTTGGGGAAATATTTGCTTCCGATGAAGTCGGCACCGCAGTCAAGATTCGCTTGCGCAGCACGATCACTCATAAGACCTATCCTGTCATTAGCTTCATCCTTGTCCTTACTCTCATCGCAAGCTTACCCTGGAAGTCAGGGCATCCAATAATCACCACAGCCGCATCAATCCTCTTCTCTCCAAAGAAAGCTTGCCAAGCACTATGTCCACCCAAACTCCATCCCAAACAAACATGAGCGTCAACTTCACAACCCAAATATCCAGAAACAAGATCCATCAGATTTCTCATGTCAGACACGCCACCCTTTACCATGCCAAACATGTCAATAGCATGCGTGGCATTGCCTTTATCCCAGGCATGGTTCGCTTCCTCACTGACAAGTCGAGTTCCATGGTTGGGCATGTCAAAGGTCAGAGCAATGAGGCCTCGCTTTGGGTTTTCGCCGGCGTGTGACATATATGCTGAGATAGTTCGTTTTGCGATATCGTGCATTCTTGCTCGTGTCCTTGTTCGAGGATGAAGGAGCCAGAGACATGAGACTGGGACATTGGCAGGCAGTTCCTCCAGGCCGTAGACGTCGACGAGCAGGCCCGCCATGGGGATTGTCTTGACGGAGATAGAGGGCGGCTCCGGCAGGCCCTTTGTTGTATATGTTTCCGCCATTGTCTTATGTCTTGATTTCTCAATATCGAGATTTAGATTGTGACTCTGTTTCAGTAGCAAGCTGAGGTTGATGTCACACCTGGAAGGAGGTCGCTGAAGATCGACATGTGGGTCTAGGGTAGCGGAGCTGGTATTTGTTACGGCATTTCTGATTGCATCATATCGTGGCAGACAGCTAAACGATACACATAGTAGAGTTATTCAGGTCGGTACTCAATCTCTACTATTTTATCTGGGTGGAAACTCCATTTTACTTGTCAGCTCCTGCGTTGTGTTGGCGTCGAGTGGATGATGCTTTCCAAACACCATGAGCGGGGATTAGCAAATCGACCTGTAAACGCAACAATGAGAGACGAATCTGATCAACATTCGCAAATCTTAACAAAGACTGGAAGGAGATCATGAATCCAAACCAATAATACCCCGTTAGTATCGAGTTCATAAGATCTGCTGTGTATCTGCTCAACAACCCACATATATATCACAAGACTCACATCAACAACACAATCTTAACAGTTCAAAATAGTTATTAATTCACGCAATGCCGCGATTGCCTCATTACCGTAAACTAACGTTTAAAAAAAGGTGGGATAAATAAGCCAACATCATCAACATCCATCGCCATGCTGCTAGAAAAAGCAGGAAAAACAAAAGACAAAAAAGAACCAAAAAAAAGAAACTGCCCAGCCCTTTCCTCAACGCCTTGTGCGGTATCCGTTTGCCCACTTGCCTTGTTCCCAGCCCAGCCCAGTCCAGTTCCTTTATGCTGCCTGCGAAAAAATGTGCGTTGTTTCGAAAATAAAAAGGGAAGAAAGGAAGAAGAAAAGGAATAGGTTGCGTCTCCCCCTTCTAAGTGTCTTCTATAATCGAACCGGCTGTGGTTCGAGAATGCACTTGCATGTGTCTGTAGTAGTCTGCCGAGGGTATATGTCGGCATCCATGTTGGGGTGATCTTGTTGCATGACTCTTAGTCGACCTTCCAGTGGTCATGCTCGTCGGAGCCAAGGTAGAGCTCGACACCGTACAACACCATGGTCAGTCCGATGTTGGCCCATTGCCAGTTGCTGCCTTCGGGATCACCACCTCTCAGTGTCCAGCCATCAGGGCCGTCACTGGTGGTGAAATGTTGTAGGAGCAGACTCGTGTAGACAGCTATTAAGATTGAGGGAGAGAACCAGCTGAGGAATCCCAGAAGTTTGCTAGCAGTCTCTCCGTCTTCCCAATCAGGCTCCTGCATCATAGCTCGCGCACCCGATTCTCGGATTGAAGGGATGATTCGTGTAGCGCAGTAGAATACTAATGAGCGGTAGGTTAAAGAGATGATGACTGAGGGTGTGATGGTTTGGAAGGCCGCATATAGCAGGGCCAAGGATGAGTGGACGGCGTAGGGCAATGAACCCAGCATGTGAAGGAAAGTTGAGTAAGATGCCATGATGACAGGTGGCAGAGGAGGAATGTCAGATTCGGAGTTCTCAAGGCCTTCCGTTTGGTCTGCATTCTCAGACGGTAGGTAATCGGTAAAGATTTGGTAGATGCAGAGGACGATGTAAGCAAAGAGAAGCGATGATTCGATAGGGTTGCCGCGACCACTGCCGATACCAAAGGCGCACAGGAATACGGCAGTTGTCATTGCAATGCCGATAAGGGTGGCATCGAGGTTGCCAATTTGAGGGAATTGTGCGACTCTCCAGAGGAAGTAAACGGCACTGGCCATGATGGAGCTGGAGAGAACCAGAAGGACAATCTGCGAAATTGTTAGCATGTGATAGACTCAAAAATTCTTCAAAAAACGTACCAGCCAAGTATCACTTCTTCCACGGTTGACGAGCCACCTGGTAAGTTGTCCTGCGGCCTGGATGACCAGCAAGGTACAGAAACCCTCCAGAAGCTGGAAAACGGGCCCCGAATACCGTAGCACATTATCCCATCCACCCAGCGTGACCGTCTCAATTAGACCATCTCGGCCAAACATCCATTCCCTCCAGCTTGTGCTCTTGGAGTTGAACAAACCACCCACTGTTCGCTCCACCCAGTTTGTGTTGCCAGCGTCAACTGCAAACTGGCCCAGTGCCCAGATGAGAAGGGTAGGGATGATGATCCATTGCGACAGTCGTAGGAACCCAGAGAGGAAATACCGCGAGCGTGACTTTTCGGGCGTCAAAAGCTCAAGGCTGGAGTATATAAAGTAGAAGAGGAAGAGGGCTAGACTGTAAGCCAGCCCACTGTCACGACCGCCGACATCGAAGGCGACGGGAATCGAGAGGACGATGCTGAGCAGGAAAATGGAGCTGAAAAGCGCCCTGAATAGCCACCACATCTGAGCGAAGAGATGGCAGGCGTAGGCCGCGCCGAGGAGGGTATCGGGATCGTTTTCGTTGCGTTCAGCAGTTGTGCGGTCAGGCGATAGCGGAGGATATCGTGACAGCTAAAAAGATCTCGCCCGGTGGTGTGGAGTTGCTCAAGGGGAGTTTTTGCCCATCGATAAGGCTCGTTTCGATCTGACTTGTGAAAGTGCGTGCGATATTATTTTAAGGCCGGTTCACTAGCGAGAGGGTCCAGGCGGGACGGAAGATACAGAGCTCGAGCAGGGTAAAGTTGAGGTTGACAAGACACAACAAGACAAGACAACAGACGGTCAGTTCCCAAAAGTTGGCGGTTGACTGGTCTGAAATTCACGGTACGTAGCGTAGCTCTAACAGTGGTTCTCGGCTGTTGCTGGATGTTTGAGTGTGACTTGCGCACACGGCGATGTAATGTGGCTAATCGAAGTAGCTGCCAATTTTTGCTTATCGTCCGCTATCTTCACGTGGTAGAGAACAGCATAGCAAACTGTAGCGCATTTACAGGGCATCACATCATTTCACCCAGAAGCTCAGGCCAGCCGCAGCGTCACTCGGCCGCTAAAACAAGTTGGCGGGGGAGAAGCTTTCTGGGTGACGATTGGCACGTGTCACTCGAAAAAGTCGAGCTCTTCACTTGTCTTTGATCGAAACAACACCAAATAATGCTAATGCACGGTAAACCAAGTTTCAGATCATAAAAAGACAGGTTTATTGTTTCTATGTTGGACCGAATTGACCAAGCAGAGACGACGGGAATGAACTGGGTTGGGTTAATGCATAGCGTCACATCGACTTGATAGGCCTGCAGCACATCTTCCAAACAAGAAAGCAGATCAGTACCTACATGCAGCAAGGAAGGATCAGGAACGATGACAGCATCAATAGGCAACCCTCTATTAAATACGTTGCACCGATGACCAGGTCATCTCCTTCTATTCTAGTCTCGTTGAGAGTTGCAAGTCTGCTCGTTAGCAAGATAACACATTGTATTAGACCCATCACGAGATTAAGAAAAAAAGGACCCTGAGGATCACGGATCCCAAATAAAAGAAATAAGGTTCATGATAAATCATATTTGGTATGGTTTATTTCTTGTCATGAGCTCCAGGCTCCAGCACATCGTGACTTTCGCTTACGGACATACTAAAATCCGTGATTTCCCAACCTGGAACACACCAGCATCTCCACTTTTGCCCAAGACTTGTCCCCACGTCGTGTCGTATCACGAGATTTCTTACTCCTTCATCATCACAACCCCTCGTCGCTTCAAATCCAGCACTTCTTCGATATTCGTTATTCCGACCGAACTCAATCTTGATATTTTGATGTTGCGACATTCCGACAATTTTTTATCGCTACTTTGGCTACTTTCAAAGATGCTGCGTATTCGTGCCAGTGCCACAATACTCGTGTCTTTGCATGCAACATTTTGAATTTCTCACACATTACCCATGCTTTGATTCAGTCATGAAGCTTTTGCCTTGCCTTGCCTTGCCTCCATGAAACTAACACAGATTCATTCCACAAACTCTAACAATTTGCCCTGCTCCTTTCCATTCCAATAGCACTCGCTCAATTATCAATTTTTGGCTCATTGATTTAATCGCTTGGTAGCTGGATACAGCATGGCACATTGTGTTTGGACATTAAGCAATGTCGTATTCATATAGATATAGCAAGCGCTATGTATTTTGAGAAGGAATTGCGATGTACCATACCCTACGCAAGGCGCGAATCTCTACTTTGTACGGCTGTTGCATAAGTAGAGTCGCGTCGTGTTGAGACATCCATTTGCTAGTGCAGCCTTCTCAGATAATTACATGTATTGCAAGTGCATTTAATTATCATTCCCTTCATTCTGGATGCGAAAAGGATTTCGTGTTCTGTCGGCAAGTCATTTCCTGTTGGTGGTGTTGGCTGTGTGGGCATATTGGTGGTGACAACATATTGTGGTGGTGATGGCTTCAACTCGTTGAGGGGAATTAATTGAGGGCGGGGATGTGTCGCGGCAACACCAAAACACCTGTGAATCATCACGGGGCTGCGTTTTGCGGGAAACGAAAAGCTTCACGCTGGTGCAGTGCAAGATGCTGCCGCCAACGGCCCACCAGCTGCCGCCCGCCCGCCAGCCTGCGATGCCTCAACCACCACCAAAAGCCTCACCGCATCACCATCACTCCTCCCACCAGGAGGGCTACGACCTGCCAAACCTATATATACTGTCAGATCTACCCTTCCTTCCACGGGGGAGCAGGGGCGCGGGCGGAACCCGTCAGGTCAAACTGTTCTCGCCTGGTGGTTAAAGGGGATCGACTCAACAATAATAACCGACGACTAACTCGACGACAACCCACATTCGAATCCCGACGACCAATCCCGACGACAACTAAAAATACAAAAAACAAATAAATCGACGACAATTGAAGGGGGTGCAGACGGCGCTGGGGTAACCAGTCAGGTCAAACTGCACTGCCCGGAGGAGAGTTGGACAACAATAATACCCGACGACACTGAGTAACAAACAAAAAGCAACCATAGATCGACAGGGATGTAGGGCCGTCCGGGGCCCGAACCCTTTTGCTATTTTGACCTATGGTATTTTTTGCACCGGTGTTTAATTGTAATTCTAGACTGTAAAAGTTACGTATAAACTATAACACTTTCTGTCTGTACTGTGGAAAACTGAACTGGAGGTTGATTCTAAAGAAAGAGAACTGCTGTAGGTATATAATGTACTGAACTGAATTACTACTGAGAGAACCTGGAAAAATAAAGAATTGAAATCTTGAGATTGATCTGAATTGAACGTGATGTCTGGTAAAGACATGAAGTTGAAAAATGTCTCGTTCAATTGGTTGGAAACTCGATCGCCCAGAGATCGCCCAGCCCTTGGCACTAGCTTGGCAATAACCTCGTCGCAAGTGGATATCAGACAACACCACGGACGCTCACAACATTTTTCTCAAGTAATAAGCTTAAAAGGCCCACAAGCACACGGACATGCGCTCTTGCCAGCAGGACAAAACTCCCCGAGCTCCCCGTCACGACCGAGAGGTGATGACATGAAAGAATTTGTACTCAATAGCATGATCGGACAATTCGAGAACATCCCGACGAGCCGCAAACGATTGTTCTAGCCTGGATGGCGCCTTTCAAGGATCCAATGATGTGACAACAGGGGCTGAAAAGAACAGACCACTCTTACCTTTGTTGATGGGGGTAAATGTTCCGAGTTCTCGGGTCCTCTTGACCTAGTCGGGACGAAGCACCAAGCTACGGCATTGATTAAACTCAATGATCACGTATTCTTCATAGTAAATCACATCATTCCTGATCAACTCCCCGTGAACAGTGGGACGAGCGAGCATTTGACAAAGGCTGGGAGATAACACATCCAGGGTCCAAAGTCAGGGACCAGCCGTCCAACACCAGAAGATAAGGTTGTTGTGGAAAACATACTCAAAAGATAGAGTGAGACTGAGGTAACATCTAGCCCTGCATTCTGCAAGAGCTTGCATCACGGCGCTGATCAGTCCCTCAGTTACATGCTGTTGAATCCGAAGGAGATGCCTTCGCTCATCATGAGTGACAGCAGCTGCATCATCACCCACCTGACGAGCGCCTCGTTCAATAGTCGATTATTGCGCAGTCGCTGCTTGAATTGCGTGCGACCCTTCAGCTGAAGCTCGTGAGCTTATCTTCTGGGACCAACAACAGAGACAACTTGCAGATCGAGCTACTGCATTTGCCCTTGCCCCTCGAAGTGTAAGTACGTAAAAACTACGTCTTCTTGTCATCAGAATTTAGAGCTCAGACCCGGGGCTAAGAAGCTATGACCCGGCCCAGTCTGTAACCTTGGAATTGTTTGGGGCAATATGGAAAACTGAGATTTCGATTCTGGATAATAGAAACAGTGGAACGAATAAAATTCTTCGACTAGCACTGTAACTCTTTGAGTATTTTCATCGTCCCAGCCCGACTTCGCTTGCAAGTTTAATTGCCATGTTTCCTGGAATCTGGGGATAGCTTGGACCTGGAGCCCCTACCAGGCAGACGTTTAAAACCAGTGATCGACCAGACGGAGGCTCCGGTAGGTTTTGCGTTTTAAACGATGATGTGACCCAAATGGGATTTACTGGCTGACGTGCAGCTTCAGTCTGGGTCGTCGGGGTTATTGACAGGCCTAGTACGGATGTTCGGCACATCGCGTGGGCCGAGTGGGGGCATAGTTCGCCGTTCCGTGTGGATATACGACGGCTATTTGTCTGCACCTATCTAACATTAGTAGACATTTGGCTGCACTCCGAGGTGTGTGGAACGTGTGATCCTCCATGAGTGGTGTGTTGCGTAGCACTTTGAGAGTCAATGTCATCCTAGCGCAAGCTTTGCTAGAAAAGAGGACCAAAGAGGAGTGATAAGAAGGACGTCCGAAGGGGCAATTGCAGAGACTGACGACTAAACAACTCCCAATTTCAGTCTAGCAGCAAACCTCCACGCCCTGGGTAGGGAACAGGCTCTTGAACCTTGCGTGTGTGGGCAACAGTAACTGGGAAGGGATCGGTGGCATCGTAACCTGTTGTAGAATGTAGGGATAATGTCTGAGAAGAGAGATTTTCCTCAGACCTTTTAAATGCAGGTTGGTTCCCATTCTTTTCTGTAACCTTCATCCAGCACTTGCCTATTTGTGTTCTGTGCCTGGCTCTTATTCTTCTTTTGATCTTATTGCGATATCATCATCGCAACTTGGTGGTACCTCAGTATCCCAACCCCACATACAACATCACTTATAGTCCTGACAAGCGCTTGCATTGTCTTTCGACAGATCAAAATGGCCGAAAAAGGATCCCTTGGTTCTGGAAGCGGAAGTCGAAGTCCTGACCCCGAGCGTCGCCAATCTGAAGTTCAAACACCCTCGTCGCGATGGGCATCTCTATTTGGTGGGGCGGGCGTCACTGTCGGTCCTCGTATTGCTGATCTCCCCGACTTCGTGAGACGTGATTTTTCCGACTCAGAAGAATCCAGTGCTGCCATTCTCGATAGGCAATTGGCCGCAGAGCAAGGAGAGGCAATCCAATACCGTACTTGCTCATGGCAAAAGACCGCTGGGTTACTCTTTAGCGAGTACATCTGCCTTGCTATCATGAGTTTCCCTTGGTCTTATAGTGTCCTCGGCTTGGTGCCCGGTATTATCCTCACGATCGTCATTGCTCTCATTGTTCTTTACACCAGTCTCGTCCTCTGGGAATTTTGCCTCCGCCACCCAGAGATGCGCGATGTCTGCGATATTGGCCAAATGCTGTTTTGGGGTAAGAAGTGGGCTTGGTGGGCAACTGCGGTTTGCTTCATCCTTAACAACACATTTATCCAGGGTCTCCATGTCTTGATCGGAGCCAAGTACCTCAACACCATGACCGAATCGGACGACATTGGTGGCTGCCGAACCGTCATGTTTTCAGCTATTGTTGCCATCATTAGCTGGGTTTGCTCACTTCCTAGGACTTTCGATATGTTGGCCAAGCTTGGAACAGCCTCGGCCTTCTTCACCTTCATTTCCGTGTTGCTTGCTGCCATCTTTGCTGGTATTCAGGACCACCCGTTCGGATACGACCCGGCAAAGCTGGGCGAGCCTCTCGTGACCGCCATCCCAGTCAAAGGAACGACCTTTGTCAACGGAATGTCCGCCTTTCTCAACATCAGCTATACCTTCATCGGCCAGATCACCCTGCCAAGTTTCATTGCCGAGATGCGAGATCCTCGTGACTTCCCCAAGGCTCTTTGGGCGTGCACAATTGCCGAAATCATCGTTTTCAGTCTTGTTGGAGCCATTGTATACGACTATACTGGCAACCAGTATGTGACAGCACCGGCCTTTGGCTCGCTGGAAGATCTGTACAAGAAGGTTTCGTTCTCGTTCATGATCCCGACCATCATCTTCCTAGGTTGTCTGTACGCTTCCGTTTCGGCTCGTTTCGTGTTCTTCCGCCTTTTCCGCAACTCGAAGCATCTGAACAGCCACACTGTTGTTGGCTGGGGATCTTGGAGCGGTATTCTGCTCGTGACTTGGGTTTTTGCTTTCATCATTGCCATGATCATCCCATTCTTCAACTCTCGTGAGTACTACCCAAGATAAAAGCTAGAACGGACAGATGCTAACGTTCTGTCTTAGTTCTTTCTGTGATGTCATCTCTGTTCGATAGTTGGTTCGGCTTCATCTTCTGGGGTGTTGCTTATTTCAGAATGCGCAAAGCTGATAAGGCTGTTGGCCGACATCACAACAAGATTGCCGATCTTGCTGGTAACATCCTGAACTGGATCTTGATCGCGATTGGTATCGTGTTCCTGACAGTAGGCACGTATGCCAGTGTGCAGGGCATCATCGATCAATATGCGGCCGGCACGGTGTCTGGCGTCTTTTCCTGCCCATCAAACGGTCTTTAATGAGTACATGAAATGCATGCGAAACGAATGATTTATTCAGATTGGAGAGCGAGGAGCTTCGAAGGAGGAGATAACAAGTAGATACCCCAGATGGTCAGTCAGGCACGTGCAGTGGGCAGTGCTTGATGAAGATATGAAGGCGGGCCATGTTTTGTCGCAGGTGATGCTTGTGCGAATTGATAAGAAATCTCGAGCTGTTTTCTACCGTGATGAATGAATGAAGTGAAGCTGACGACGTTGAGCAAGTGGAGGTTGAGGTTGAGGCTCGGCGTCTTAATTTAACCTTACCTTCCTCGACACTCAGACCAACCAGACCTCTTGCCAAGAACACAGAGACTTGGCGTCAGATGGAACTTCCCATCCGTCTCAGCGCTGAATCTATGGCTAGTTGTTCATCGAATCAGATATTTGGAGGCTGTCAATAACTACAGAGAGCCGTTATTACTTTCCACCATAATATGCTCCGTTAGTCAACGGAGTATGATACAGTAGTATGGATCCATCCTGATATGTGATCTGCCAATCTTGAGAGGCTCGCATGTATCACCATCCTTTATGTAGCAACCTCCGCAAAGTGTATCATCGAGCATGGAGAGAATGGCTGCCAGTGAACCACAAGCGCTTTTATATGTGCAGTTTGCATACAATAAAGCCACAGTAGAGGTTCATATTGACATTCAGTATTCGTATTCGCACTGACAAGCAAGAGTCTCATGTTATTTATCCTATTTATTCGAATCCACTTAATAAGAAGATAGCCCTACCAGATTACCGGAATTGCAAATCTTGCAGAGCAAATAAGGAGAGAAATCCAGGAGGATTCAACAAATACCGAATAATCGTATGGTGTTAATGTTAATCAATGGGATCAGATGGTCCAGAATGGCACCACTCGAACCATTTCCCCTCCCGCCCTTGTCAGATACTTTAGAAGGACAGATTGTCCCTGATTTGAAGATGATATTTCTCATTGAGATTTTGACAGCTCATAGAGTAATATTTAGACTGGAATAAATAAAAGCTGTAGATAAATCAGAGCTCATAATAAACTGCCAATATCAAAAAGACCAGACCAGTTCTCACTGCCACGCCATACAATTCGCCCCTCTGAATGGCCTTTCCAAAATGCCCCGCCTTTCAACCCCTCAAAAACGGGCTTTGCTACACTCGTCTCGGGTCCCCTGAATTTGATCCATCCCCCGCCGCTCCCCCCATTGGCCCAACCTAAGTTCCCAATTAACATTTTCACCGCCTTAGGGTCCACGTAGCTACATTTCCCCTGGCCGATTTTCCACGCCGCATTCGAGAAGTTCGAGGGACAGCAAATAAGGAGGCAAATGTTGAGCTTCCTTTTTTAAAATTAAAGCTTCCCACACTTTCTTCTTTTCGTTCTTTCATCTTTCTTGTTTGTTGAAGGAAAAGAAATAGAAAAAAATGCCGGCGACAAACTCCTCTACTGTCACCTCGAGGGCAAAGGGCGATAGCCCTTCCCCAGCTCCTGCGCAGGACGCTGCCGACAAGACAAACGATTTCTTCTGGACGTATACTGAGGAACCTCATCGAACTCGTCGTCTCGCCATCATCAAGGCCCATCCCGAGGTTCGTACCACTACAATTATCTTCTCTTAGTATCCGTCGCTAACAGCCTCGCTACAGATCACCAAGCTCTGCGGTCCCGAACCTCTCACGAAATGGGTCGTCCTCGGCGTTGTATCTCTCCAGGTCTTCCTCGCATGGATGCTCCAGTCGACACCCTTCTTCTCATGGAAGTTCTGGGCTGTCGCCTACGTCTTCGGCGCGACTGCCAACCAGAACCTGTTTCTCGCTATTCACGAGATCTCGCATAACTTGGCTTTCAAGAGCGCTCGCGCCAACCGTTTGATCGCTATCTTTGCCAACCTTCCCATCGGCATACCCTACAGCGCTTCGTTCCGAGTATGTCATCCTCGAGGGTATCTCGAATGCTGAAGTTTTGCTAACTTGTGT
Organism: Fusarium luffae; assembly: GCA_013184325.1. Classification (NCBI taxonomy): domain Eukaryota; kingdom Fungi; phylum Ascomycota; class Sordariomycetes; order Hypocreales; family Nectriaceae; genus Fusarium; species Fusarium luffae. The sequence goes on along the minus strand of JABCJV010000475.1, from coordinate 35,840 downwards.
CTAGCCTTACCATCTTACTCACCACAAGTCCCTCGGCGTTGATGGCCTCGATACCGATCTTCCTACCGCTTTCGAGGCAGTCTTCCTCGACTCCATTCTCGGAAAGGCCTTCTTCTGCACTTTCCAGATCTTCTTCTACGCCCTGCGACCCATGGCCATCTACCGCATCCCCTTGACCGGCATCCACGCCCTCAACATCCTTGTCCAGGTCACCTTCGATCTCATCCTCCTCAAGTACGCCTCCGTCAACTCTCTGCTCTACCTCCTGCTCTCTTCCTTCCTCGCCGGAAGTCTGCACCCTCTGGCAGGCCACTTCATCGCCGAGCACTACGTCTATGAGACCGTCACCCCCTCTGCTCGCGACCCCGAGAACAAGATTCCCGTGCCCGAGACATTCTCTTACTATGGACCTCTCAACTGGTTCACCTACAACGTCGGTCTTCACAACGAGCACCACGATTTCCCTGCCATCCCCTGGACCCGTCTCCACGCTGTGCGAGACATTGCCTCCGAATTCTACGATCCCCTGCCTCGCCACGAGAGCTGGTGCTACGCCATTTGGCGCTTCATCTTTGATGAGAATGTTGGCATGTCTTGCCGCGTCAAGCGCAAGCAGGGTGGTCGTCTCGTTGGAGGCGGTGCTGTTGCCGACTGGAAGCAGTCTGAGATTGAGTCTATTTAGGGGGAGCACAAAAGCATGCGATAGAATACACATTTTAATAGTTGGTTTTTCGAGGTAGTGGCTCTTCTGTTGACAGAAGGAGCCGATATGACTTTTGGTTTTACGGTTTTGACTCTTTCGCTGCGAGTTGTGAGCATTAGAAAAGACTAGAACATGGCACAAGCACGATAGAGTGCAGATCTTTTGCGCAAGGCGTTCTAGGCTACGAATAAAAACACATGAGATCTTTCAAATAATGATCACCATCGATTAAGTGCTTATAATTTTCCGTACAACCCTAAAATGTTCCAGACCGAAGCATAGACATTTTCGAATCCGAGCGGAGATTACTTAATAGTCAATCACCAAAGACACAAGTTGCAGAACGTAGATTTGTAGTGACAAAATAAATTAGAACGCCAAAGTTCTCAGTAAACGCAAACAGCAGAATAGTACGACACAAGAAAATACGAGAGCCGAGGATGGCTCAAGTTAAGAGTGTACAGTCAAAGTCGCCCCGTGGGAAGCTCTCCTCTCCTTCGCCCATCGCTTTTCAAATCCCATAGCCATCATCCATCTCTAAATACAGCTATTCATCGCCGAGCTCATCGTAAAACCGCCTGCTTGCTGGTGCTTTTGCTCAAGGCCTCCAGTGGCTTCGGTGAGGTATCGGCCCGTTAACACTGCTTGTTCTCGCCTGTCGTATGATCTGCTTCCCAGGTTTTGCCCTTGCCATACTTTGAAGATATATGCATCCGGGGATCCTATGCCTCCCAGCTGAGTTATCATAAGCGTCATCAGGCCTGTCTATTAGTTTCATCTTAAAGATCCTGGGGCCACTATCGTCTTCCTATGTCTAAAAGAAGAAGTAGGCAAGCAGGAAGCTGACCAAGCAGAGGATGGCAGCCATCTGCACTGGCACACCCTCAACGGTCTGCTGGACAGCCTGGGCAGTTTGGGCCAAAGGTCGCTTCTCATCATCGTTGGAATCGGACTTGACGTTGCGCTGGCGGAGGCCGCTATCCTTAAGAGACACGAGCTGCTGCTCAGCCTGGGCAAGCTTAGCCTTGAGCTCCTCGTAGGTCAACTCAGCAGTCTCCTTGATGGATGTTGCGGCCTGAGAAATGGCGCTCTTGGCGTCCATATCAGACTGCATAGATCTGGGTCGCTCCTCCTCGTGGGAACCTTGTTGAGGGGACTGGTAAGGAGGTGGTGCGTTGGAAGGCGACTCATCTCGGACGACGGGAGAAGAGTAAGTGCGAGAAACATCGGGTGTGTCGTTGGCCTAGAATTTGGAATCAGACAAAGTATCTCGAATCTGTAGTATCAGTACTTACGCCATTAGCGATGGCCGCCTTATTGGGCGTAGACATTGGCCGGTGAGCCTCGCCATCGGGACCGGCCGGCAACCAGTTAACTCGAATCTTGCGCTCAATAAGCGAAGCCTTGTCTGTGGTCTCAAGCTGGTACATTGATAAGTTTAACTGAAATTGGGTCTGAGTTTTGATTGGGGGGTAAATACCACAGCAGCGACGCTGGCGAACTCCTTGTCAGCGGTAATGGCTGTAGACTGGACGAGGAACTTGTCGCGGCATCTAGCATCGGGAGCAGGATCCTGCTTCATCGCCTGAAGGAGAACTGTGCAATTGTCAATGGCTGCTTGTCCGAGCTGCGTGGAAGCTCACTCACCAGAGACGTCGAAGCTCTGGCCGGCCTCGATGCGGCCTGCATTTGGTCGGACACAGTATCTAGTGAGGTGTCAGGTATGCGACTCGGAAGGTTTAGGGAGAGGGGCAGCCATACTGCTTGGGAGCGGTTGTCTTGACCTGTAAAGCTTATCAGCAAAGTCTATTGTATAAGAACTGCTGATTGACCTACCTTGAAGGCAACAGGAGTCGGGTTGGGGTTTCTGAGAGTCAGGGTCTGAGAAACCTCGGTGGTGAAGGGGCCTGGCAAAGAAGTCAATTCCAAGCTCTCAAGGGCCCGCTAGTGTCTATCGCTGATGACGCACGCTTGAAGGAAAGCTCGAAGGGCTCAATATCGACCGACATGATAGCTATTTATCGTCGTTTTAAGAATTGTGCAAAAGTCGGGATTGTTGGTGTCGCGCGATGGTCTTGGTGTTGGCGGTAGCAAAGTGGAAACGTGGCAACGGCAGATATGGATGTTGTAGTGTAGGTAGAATGAACAAGGGGGAAAGTTAGATTAGAGGTGTGGAAAGTATTGGCGACACCAAGTTGCGCAGAAGCAATAAGATACAGTAGCAGGAACAAGTCGCGTGTGGAATAAGGATGGAAGAGGAAACCGGTGACGAAATGAAAAAGATTAGAGTGTAGAGTAAGGTAGAGAGTAACGTAGTGGAGGTGGATGTGCAGGTTTGCTTTGGGAATGGAATTGGAAATGGAAGAAGCCAGACCTAGACCTGGGCCTGGCAGGTTTCCAGTTGACGTCCTACGACGTAATTGCTTCTTGTCGCCCTATTCCCAGTTGAGAAGAAGCAGCTTCAGGTGGTTGCTACAGCGCACGAGCCATTAGGGGACTTTCCGGTCGTCTGTCTCCATTCCATTGATTATAAACTCCGATGTCAGGCATTACTCTACTGATACTTTATTCATCTCGTCTCTTGATTTTGGGGTCCTTTAATATCTGGACTCGAGAAGGGTCACCCCTTTCATCCTTTAGACTCTCTCTATTGTTTAGACTACCCCATAATGTCCTGCAAGAGTTATCCACTCTGTTGCTAAGTGATGAATGGACTGTTTGTCCTCCACAAAAAAGGTTCCTTGGTTGCCTCCGAGTCAAACCAGACCAACGAGATGCATCGATAAGCAGCCATCGCTGAGAGCCTCAAATCAGGGAAGTGAGGGCATCATGGTTTGCGATGAAAACAGAATCCACAGTCCTACCTCAGTGTAGTGTGCGAGCTTGGCAGGTTGTTAGCGCAGCCATAGCTACATTCCCCTTTGTTTAAAAGCGCCAAAAATGCTTGAATAGAGTTGTGATGTGCCTTTTGATGCTGCATAACAATAAAAGATGAATGAATCTCAAGTATCCACAGCATTTAAAGGGTTGTTATCTCGGTAAGGAAATATTCAGGAACCGAAGCAATATCCACACAGACCAGATCCATTTCATGGTTTGCAGCAAAAAAGACCCTTAGTCTTAAGAGCGACACCATATGACCCCGCCCCCACGAACCGAACCGCTTCAGAATGATGAACATGAACATAGCGTGCGTGTCGTTTCGGATCGTGACATCTTCACTTTAAACGAGAAAATCTGTTATATCTGTGTCTCGAATGAAACAGTCTGTGGTCACAGCTTTAAACATGATCGTCATAGATGAGACTCGAAATCTGCAACTTAATCTTTTTGTATGACTTGAGAGTGAAAAATCTGATAAGTTGTGAGACAGGATATGCAGTTGAATACGGAATGCAGTCATTCTTGGCCATTGCATTGCAAGTTGGAGATATGGATGTACGAGGTGGGCTCGATCTAACTGAAGACCCATGATGAGAGCAGTTCGCGGTTGACGCGATGTTCTTTTCCTTTTTATGCTAAATACTCCATCACGACCACATTTTCTAAGCGCTCAACGGCCTTGGCGTAGGACTAATGCAGTTTGCAGTCGTTACCATCTAAAAATATCTGTGCTGTGCCAGAAACATTGAATTCCTTCTCCCACGCTACTGGAACAGCTGAGGAGGAAAAGGTGGATTGCAAGGCTCAAAGGGAACGCCAGCTGCGGGTAAACACCCTCGTATTTGATCGACACGAGGGCGGTGCCACCTAAGAACGGCTTGGTCTCCATTTCTTCCTCGCTCCTACTCCTACGTTACAGTTGCTACTGCGGCTGACGTGAATTTCTGTGATGGAATAACCGCTTCGGGCGCATGTGCGACCACTTTTCTGTCTCTGGTAGCGTTGTTTAGCATAGAGGAACATGAATATATATACGGGAACACATCCCTTGGATCTGGTGGACAGAATCTGGACAGAATCTCAGAAGAACAACACTTGATACACTCTTTGTCTGACATTTGTATCTCTCCAGATACAAATACTTCCTTCGTTTTCCGTATCACATATCACATCCCTCCCATCAACACACAAATCTCACTCAACATTCATCATGGGTTGCAACAATTCCCGCCACGTTCTCGAGATGGAGTCTCGTCCTTGCCGTCCTGTCACTCTCTCAAGCCATTCAGCTGGTTCTGCCATGGCATCCTCCATCTTCCAAGATTACCCCGGACTCGGCCGACAACAAATCATCGATGCTTTCCAAAAGATGGCCGAGTATCTGAACGAATACGGCGTAAGCGTGGAATGTGTTGCGGTTGACGGTGCTGTCAACACTCTCTACCTTCGCTCAAGAGAGTCAACTCACGACGTTGAGCTTCTCCTCAACGACCCTGCTTCAAAGGAAAGCGACATTCTCAGCAACGCTGCTAGTTTCGCCAACACCTCCGCCCAGGGCAGCCTTGGCGAATCATGGCTCAACAGTTCAATGCAACTTTTCCTTCCCCGATATGTGCAGACTTCTCTCTTTGAAGAAGCCAAGAAACAGAATGAGATTGTCTTCGAGCACCAAGGAACAAACGGTGGTCTGAAAGTGTACGCTGCGCCATGGTCGTATGCCCTCTGCAGCAAGCTCAACCATTCTTGCGACAACCACAATCGAAGCGAAGGCATGGACGATGCAGTCGACTATCTCTACCGATACCTCTACATCACTGGACAAAACTATATCGTTGCACAGCAGATCGAGGATTGGTGCCAAATGTATCACCAGGATGTATCACGAGAGGCTTTTAGACGCTTGGAACAGACCTATGCCCGAAAGCACGGCAACTGGCCTATTGTTTGGAACTAACTAGAAGAAAAAGACGGATAGAAAAGGACAAAGGCGTTAGGCTTGTTAGATTTAGATGCATGACTTTTACGATGATACCCGGGTTGAATTTCACCCAACATTAATGATAATATTGGTTCGGATTGCTATATACTCTAATACATGCTTCCAGTGAATACTATAACGATCGTGAAACCAGGTGCGCCGCCTTGCTCCGGCTAGGTACAATAGTTAAGCACAGGTATCAATGGAAATGCTACTGTTTGATTTGCTCAGAGTCGGATTTGTTGGCTGCACATGTCGTGTGATGGATTTCGATAGTGTAAGTAAGACACTCGAGCTTACTGCAAGGTGACGGGGAAAGATAGCCTGAGAAGTTGTTCCAGACGGCGACTATACGGCTTGCTGTTATCCTTCGTCTGGACCTTTGTGAGATTCCGTCTGATCTTGTGTTTGATGATATCCCTCCTCTTCTCTGCAGTTTATGATGCTTGGTTAACGCGGGGGTTACCTGCAGATAATAGTTAACCCGTCAGCCTCTGATCCAGCATTACCTAAATCGCAAGAACATACCGATAGTCAAAGGACTTAGACAATAGGCCAGTTCTTCTCGTACACAACATCATCAGACTCAGCAATCTGTCCGTTGACGTCCTTGGTTAACTTGAGAGATGTTAGTAAACGTCCCCGGGTAGTGGAAATGTTTGTACTGACGTCCGGGAGGAGGTTGTAGACCGAGGATAGTGCTGGCGGACGAGCAGGACACTCGCGGTGCAATCAGGTTTTGGCCGGAGCGCCGGGTTCATAGCTTTTGCCGCACACCTTTTGTCGAGGTACAGACAGTCGAGGAGAATAATATAGTATATCCAAGTTTTTGGACACACTGAGTCGTAGCTAACCAGCGAACCAACATATTGACGTTTTCTTGCAAACCTGACCATTCGTCGGAATGCAAGTAGCTGGGCTTTTCGTCTTGTTGACGCCAGGCCGTACTATATATATATCGTTGATCCTTCGGACTCTTCGTCAGTATTGCCTCTCATACTTTTCAACAAAAGTCCTCTTACCTCTTACTCCAAAGGATTTCCCGAATCTGTGAGATCAGGCAGCCCAACACCTGTCAACCATAGTCCATGTCGGTAAAATGCAGTGTCTTCGATCTTCCTGTGCGGAAAGTCATCTTCTTATACCAGGAGAACGGAGACTTTGCGATGGGGTTGACATGTACATAACCCCAGGAAGACAGTTACGCCGTCGGCGACCTCGATATGGGCGCCCGGAACATGTTCTTCTGTCAACCGGGTTCCTGGAACCCAACTGAGAGCAGTCATCGTAATACTCTCACTGGTCACTCGAGTAGCAGTGGCTACCTGCTCCTCAAGAAGCTTCCCAAGCACAAAGTAAAACATTCCTAGAAACTATAAGTTAAATAGGTTCAGGAAGAAAAGAGTATTATCACAACATAGCTTCCCGGCGAATTTCATCTGGTCCTATATATACCGGTGTTGAGGACATCCAATCAAGCCTCATGCTGTTAGGCGCTGTGTGTATAAATCTTGGCGCGGTGTATGATATAGTAAGGAAATAAATCTCTTCTTTGAAATAGCCAAATTTCCTCGCCTTTTCGTCCTAGGCTGCCTGGACTCGACGTTTGGCGTCAATGGAATCTTCTACAAGAGGTTCTGGCTCACCCCCTCCTTCCATCGTATCGCCATAATCTAAGTCTGTCAGTATTAATAAACAGTTTCACTATCAAGGACTTACCCTCAGAGTCGCCCAAATCGATTAGTTCCTCTGTGTCCTCGTCTCTTTCTCTTTTGGCTGGTTGGAAGTTGTTGGGGATCTTCTCATTTCCTAGACGGAGACGGAGCAACAAGGCCCTTATCCGAATGGTAAACTCAGGGACAAAGACAGGAGTAAGCCAGGGGAGAAAAGATGTATATATAACGGGAGCGCTTTCCGGTGATCTTCTGGCGAGAGGCTCGCACAAGCTCATCACAGGCGGTGATGACAGAAAACGCAAGGTTCCAGTCCCCTTCCATGAGGGCACAAATGCTGCAAAAGGCGTAAGTGAATGCTTGATAGTATGGACACGATGAACTCACGGGTTACAACCTTGTTCGACTTACATCACCACAGGCACTGGGGTCTTCAAGGTTGATCTTTAGCACGGCGTGGCTCCTGGTCGTTGGTATGGCTGGGGATGAGAGGCTCAAGGACGTCTTCCTCCTCGGTTATATCTCCGCCTAACTTTATTAGTATTGATAAAACACCTCACGTTAAAGGACTTACTCTTATCTCCAACCCCATCTTCCTCATCAAGTTCCTTAGCCTTTCTTTTTTGTTCTCTCGGTAGCGCCGGCTCCTTGCTGCGTCTTTTTCCTTGTACTTTTGAAGCTGATCTGGCGTCATGGCTGCGTCAGACATGTCTGGTCCCCAGGACCGTTCACATCGCCGAGAGTATTCCCTTCAAGGTTGCTGCATTATATATAGTGCCATGGATGGTTGGCTGCGTAGTTCTCGGTGTTGGATTGATGCTACGTAAGCTCAGACGAGTGATCATTTCTCGTAGGTTGATCTTGAATCCTGGACGAATATCAAGATCCATATATAAAAGAAACTAGATGGGCGGAATGCGTCTAATATAGGTAAAGAGCCATCTCTTGACGCAAGATATACCTTGGAAAAGATAAAGTCGTCGTGATATGATAATATAGAGCTATACTCAGCTACGAATGCTAGGAAGAAATAACTTGTAAACAGCCTGGGGAAAGTCAGGGTTCTTATAGTTCAGTCAGGTAGTCGCCTTACTCGAACATTTGCCAGAGGCAGATACTAGTCATCTAGGTGAATGTAACAAACAAGTTACCAAGCATGACGATTTAGGATGTTACAAAGGCAACAAGAGAAATCGTGATGGTGGCCAGGGGACTTTGCCATAAAGACAAAAGGCCAAAATCAGAGGTAGCAGGTGCATGATAGGTTTGGCAATCGTATTCAAATCACGAAAGAAACAGCATACATGAAGCAAAGTAGCGAGCATTTACGCTGTAACTACCCGATTTGTCAAGCATATATCATGATCGATTGCCGACTCTCCGGCCAACATCTGCTACGCCCAGAGAATAAATAAAACGGAACTATTTTGCCATCTGTCATTTGTCTACCTATTTGCTACGACACATTTCCTGCAAACAGATAGAAACAGACGATGTTAGAAGAGGAAGTTACGTTGCAATACGGAGTCACGGTGGTTCGACCCTTGCTAGCCGTAGTAAACCCGGCCAAACAGCAGGCACGTCACTGAGGCAGCGGCTTGAATGACGTCTCTTTAGACTTTACCTAAGCTCAGGTCCCGTTCTTACACGTCTCACTCACTCACTGCCCAACTCACACTGAAAGGATATTCATCTCATTTAAAGCTTATAAATTTGATCTGCTTTGTATCACTCACGAGATTCTAATCTGTGGAGTTTTCTTTCTTCATCTACGCCCGCCAACTCGATCTCACTATTTGCCCCTCAACAAACCCCACTATCACCAAACATCACCGCCAACATGGCCACCGATTTGGAGACTCTGCTCGATATGGGATTCGACAAGGAGCGCGCTGAAATTGCCGTCAAGAAAACAGGAGGCCGTATGTTTTATAATGTCAGATTGGTGGCCAAGCTAACTCGAGTAGTCCAGGGTGCTCTTCAATGGCTAGAGGACAACCAGGACAAGCCTATTGATGAGATCAAGGCTGCCGCTGCCGCTAAGGAGGAGGATGAGGACGATGATACTGAGGCCAAGATCAAGGAAATCGAGACTGGAAAGGCTGCTTCTCTTGTCTGCAACGAGTGCGGCAAGAAGTTCCGAAACCATGACCTGGCTACCTATCACGCAACCAAGACGTAGGTTGGACTTACACAACAATCATCCCAGGATGGTTTGACTAACTGGGTTGCAGCGAGCACACTGATTTCTCTGAGTCAACAGAGGAGATTGCTCCCTTGACCGAAGACGAGAAGAAGGCTAAGCTTGAGGAGCTCCGTGAGCGTCTCGCAGCCAAGAGAGCTGTCCAGTCTGTGAAGGACAAGGAGGACCAGAAGCGTAATGAGGTAAGTGATTCACCAATTAATGCCCCGAACCTAAATCTAACATATTGCAGCAAATTCGACAGAAGTCCACCAAGGAGAGCCAAGAGGCTAAAGAGGAGTTGGCCAAAAAGCAGGCCGTCAAGGAGGCTGCAGCAAAGCGACAGGAGAAGCTCGAGGATCAAGAGGCCAAGCGACGCATCAAGGCCAAGATCGAAGCCGACAAGGCCGAGCGACGACGAAAGGCGGAGGAGGCTAAGGCTGCCCGAGAGGGCCGAGCTCCTCAAGCTGAGGCTGCTGCTCCTGGCGGCGCTGCTGCAGTTGCCGCTGCATCCAAGCCCAAGAGCAACCACAACGAGGCCCGACTGCGTCTGCAGACAGATGGTGGAAACATCACCAAAACCCTGCCCGCCGAGACAACACTGTTCGAGTTGGCGCAACAGGTGCAGAGCGAGACAGGTAATGCTGTTTCCAGCTTTACGACTACATTCCCCCGAAAGACCTTCGAGGGTGACGTCGATTTCTCAAAAACCCTAAAGGAGGCTGGCCTAGTTCCTTCTTCCGTTTTGATCGTCAAATAGATTATGACGTTGTAGTTGGCAGAGTGCATGGCGCGGCGTTGGTGGGAACATGCAGAGGATACGCATGGTGCCACGAAGAACAGAAAAGTCCTTTAGGTAGATATAGAAGTTGACAAGAGGATCTCAGATCGTCTCATCAGTCACAGTCACCAGGCACTTTAGACGAATAGTCACACTTTGAAGAAACCCATATTGAACTCAAACCACCCATGGCGGGACTTTTTTTTATCAGAGCCTTTGAATTGACCAATTCTCCCTCCGCGAAACTCCGTTGAGCGCATTCATCATAGCGTCGTATGAGAGAAGCGACTCTGTCCAGGGCGCAGGGTATAGTGCCCGCATTCCATCCTTTATGATCGATTGATTGGAAACCCCGAAACCATGCAGTCGAAGTACAAAGAACAAGGAAACAGTCGTAGCGGCGTAACTTCTTAGTCGAAGAGACCGAAGCCCATGTCCTCGTCAGACTCCTCCTTCTCTGTGTGGTTGTCAGTAATCCGTTCTGTGTCTGGCGTAGTATTTCGTGGGTCAACGTACCCTCCTCCTTCTCCTCAGCGGGAGCAGCCTCGTCAGCAGCACCACCAGCAGCGGCAGCACCACCGGCGGCAGGGGCAGCACCGCCACCGGAACCGACGTTCACGAGAAGGTCCTTGACATCCTTGCCCTCGAGAGCCTATACACAAATAATCCGTCAGAAAATCGAAGTCCTGGAAACGAGCGCGCGCGAGTCGCTGGGATAATAATCGGTGGTTCGTACCTTGGCGAAGATGGAGGTCCAGATGGGCTCAACCTCCTCGACCTTAGCGGCCTTGATGAGGGTCTGGAGCTTGTCGGACTGTATTGTCGCGATGACGAGTTAGCAATCACAAACACACACAAATTCGTAGAAATCGCGGGGCATGAGCCGGGGAGGAATTAAACGTACGGTGATCTCAACACCGTCGTCGGCGAGGATCAGGGCCGCGTAGGACGAAGCGAGCTCGGCGTGAGACATTGTGAATGGATTTTGACGTGCGGGTGGGAGATTGTAAAGTCTGCACGAAGTCGAGTCGTTTGATGGTTTGAAGTCGGATATCACCAGAATGGAGCCACAAACTTGGAATTTCGGTTGGAGGTCTTGAAAGCCCTAAAGTCTGCGGGAAAAAGTAATGATCCGCTCCGCTGATGAGTCACGCCTTTCATTGGCTGCTATCAAACGAACCAATAAGATAATGTCCCAAGCATGCCATGATCGTTACCCCACCTTCTGGCTGAGGCCCCCACTATTGTCGTCAGGCTTGATGCTCAATGCTCAATGCCGTAGGAGTGGGCGTGCCGCGTGCAGCGAGAGCAGCAATCCATGGATCCTTGGAGGGGGTCTGGGCCTGGGCTCCAGCTTCCGTCTCATGAGTGATGTGACAACATAACTTGGTCAACCCCAATTCAATCCATCCAGTTGAAACACTGCAGTGATACTAGTAAATTTCTCCATAGGCTTATCGTTGTCATTCTGTCATCAATCACTTATCCTCACTTTGACATCCCATAACTTCACATAATCATCCCATACTCATTCATTGCCGGTGACGAATCGAGCTACTGTGACATCCGGACTTCGAAGAACGGACTTAGTCCATCACGACCTCCCCACCAAAGGTCGACTCAACTTCCCTGAATCTCTGGCCCCGCCGCCACTTTCATCGCCTTCATCACTCCACGGACCCTCGGACAAGTTGCAAAGAGCAAGAACAACAAGCGAGGTCGATCCCAACTTTGATATATCCAATCCATCGCCGACTTATCCCTTTACTCCTCATTCAACATACCCACATACAGCAGTAAGCTCGAACAGCAGCTATCAACATGGATACTCCAGCAATTCCGATGCCGCGAGACCCTCGCGAGCAAGCTATTCTACAGAAGCTGTCAATGATCAGAGATCGCCTGCTGCTCCTCAAGCAAGATCGCACAAACTACATTCGAACGCAGGATGTCATGCCTCTGTTCGATGAGACAATGGACCAGGTCAAGGAGTTGACTATCGTACGGGCGGAGACAGGCGCTAAGGAGGAGAACAGATGTATGTCTTCAACTCCGATCGCGAATGATAACACGATACTAATAATGTTTTCGCAGTGGATAAGGTCCTCGAGAGCTGCTTCCAACTGCTTTCTCTTTTCTACCTAACCATCGGACGAAACAACGAGGCGCCTGCGACCTACGCTATGACATCAACTGTTAAGCGACTTCTCGATCACCTTGTTGAAGCCGAACTCTACTCCGCCAAGGACCTGGGCAGTATTAAGTCCACACTCGAGGATCTATCCAAGAGCATTCGCGATGCTGCTAGTGACCCATCTCCCGATAAGCGACACCCACCATACATGCTCACACTGCTTGAGAACCGTGTTGAGCTATGCAACTCGACCCTAGCGAAACTCCAGAAGCGATTAGAGAAATTGCCTGACTATCTCCTGGAAGCTCACGAGAAGCTTATTTCCATCTTGCGATCGATTTCGCTGGCCAACACCAAATCCAAGGTGAGCAGGCTTGGCGATGCGATAACAAGTTAAAGAATGACTAACACTACTTAGTTTTCGACGTCCGAGGTTAAGAAGCTACGGAACCAAATCTTGGAAATTGGCGAGAAGCATAACAATGGCACATTTACCGCAGAAGATGGAGCGTTGGAGGAGGGTGGTGAATTGGTTCGAGACTTGTACAACCGCTGCGTCCGCTGGTCGGACATGGTTCTTGAGAGGTGAGATGCGCGTAACTTTGTGGGAAAGCTCAACTGACAATTACAAGGCAAGGAGAGGTGGCCGAACAATGGCGACCGATTTACGACGCACTCATTCACATTCGCAACGACCTCGAGAAGCTTTCCCTCACACAGGCCTGGTCACTCCGAGAAACAGACCTGTACGACTTCCAGCGACAACTCGACCGAATCGACGAGAGCCGAGGTGATAACGGTAACTGGGTGGACGACAGAGGGCGACCAGCGGACCTTTGGACTCAGCGAACTTTCCTGTACCTGATTCGACGATCTTACGCCTACATCTACTCATTCATGCTGGCATCCGAGCCAGTATCTGAAGCCCTTTTGCCTGTTTACAACCAGTTGCAGACACTGAAGCGATGCTTGATTGAGGTTAAGAAGAATGGAGGTGTCTCTTCGGTGAGAGAGCTGTACCCCTACAGCATGAAGGTATGTGGATCCTCTAAAACGACGAAGTATATTGTCTAACGCAAAACAGCTCAACTCTTTGGATAACATGAAAGTGGATGGCAAGTTTGTTGTAAACGGCGACATCCCCGAAGGACAAGGCAGCGTCACGGAGCTATTGGCCGAGTGTTTCGACCTCAACTACGAACTGAGAGTTGCAGCTGAAATGGCAGCTGAGAGCGGTGAAACCGAGGCTTAGATTATGATAAAGCAGCGGCAGGTCTCCGCACCTGATGAGAGGACAGGTTCCCCGGGGGGGACTCTGGTGTACGATGGCGTTACTTTTACTTGAATTGGAAATCCTTTGGCTGGGCAGCTCGTTTCTGCGGTGTTTGGCAATTACTCGGGCTTGCTTTCGTGGAGCTACTAATGAGATGTTTATGTATGTATAGCGACTCGAGGGGAAAGATATGGAATGGCTGGTGACAGGGGATCATTGCTACAGGATCGGTTCAAGAGTTACTTGGTAGTCAGTAAGTGAGACTGGGCACATTCTCAAGGTGCCATTGCAGCTAGCAGAATCATTATTTGGCAGTTCGCTTCTGATGTTGCTATTTTGCGCATTTTGGATATTAGTTGAATCTAAAGGCAGCCTTGAAAGGATAGATTTGGACCTATGTATGACGTTAGTCTAAGCTTGAAATATTGTCTTGTAAGCTTACCTTGTCCATATCCCAAACTCCTGAGGTCGCATAGATATCCTTGCTTAATGCCTCTCGAACCTCTTCCACAGACTCGGCAATGCAGACGAGTGTGCTTCCTGCAAAGTCCAAACTGCTGGGGCTATCATCTTTGGGAACACTGTTGAGAATAGCACCTAGATTCGTTAACTTCATACTCTAATACCAAGGTATGGATAGTGTTTACCTCCCATCTTCCAGTTCCCACTCTCAACATTGGGTTTCATATTCTCAAAATGCTGTCTGCACTCATCAGCACCTCTCCCCCCAAGCTTATGTCATAACTTACCCTCTAACAGCAAGTCTCTTCTCAAGAACACCAGGCTTATCATGAACGACGACGAGAAACTCGTACTTGCCCTGAGGAATGGAAACTGCGCCGGAAGCCATTGTTCGAAGTGTTCGTGTAGTGTTAGAAGCTAGAAAGGGGGCGACTTTGGGTCTGATGAGTGAGAAGATACGAGAGGACATTGTAAGTGAGGATTGGGCTTGTTTATGTAGTTGCTGTCGGATGAGGTGATGCGGGATTGCGGGGGATCAAGTGTGGGGAAGTGGAGGGAGTGAAGGGCGTGGTGGATTATTGGGTACGCCCTTTGATGGATGAAGAACTGGGTATGGAAAGATAATTGTGGGTTTGTAAGTTCTGAATAACTGTTGCTGGATTTAGATATGCAGTGTTGTGTTTGTGTTGGTAGTATTTCCGGAGCGATTCGCAGTTTCGTAGTATTGAGTGCCGAGGCTTCAGGGTAGGATCGCGCCGAAATCGGGTATAAGCTACAAGTGCATGGGTTTGTCATGATGAGATGATTTGAACTAATTAATGATAAATAATGCTATTATGAAACTGAAGGAAAGATCTATATGCTAAAAGGAACAGAAACTATCCAAGTCCTTCTAATCCTTCAACTCTTCTGTCTATCAAAACCCCAAGCCAACGGTTTACAACACATTATTCCGAAATTTGAACCTAAGCAGTCTGATACTGGAACTCGTGACTTTCATGAGAGAGTTTCAATGAGTCCAGCTTCTTGATATCGTACTTGATGTCGCGAGTCTTGATGCCAACGGCGATAAAGATCATAGTAACTAAAAGCTCCGGGATCATACCGAGACACACTTCAATTGCCTTTGAAGACAAGAAGCTTGATGCAGGGTCTGAGATCTGGAGCTGCAGGAAGGCAATTGCGTAGGCGAGACGGAGACAAAGAAGGGGAAGAGTGATGAAAACTGCGTACAAGAGCTTGTAAATGTTAGTATAGCCCTTATCATGAGTGGCGTTGGAGTTAGACTTACAAGCTTACCACCCCGAAAAGAGGGAACAGAACCACGTGTATGAGATACTCGGGTCTTGCTAAGGGACCACAAGGACCAGATAGCAATCAAGAACCAAGCCAAAGCAATGAGTGCAGACGCAACTTTGAGAAGAGTCTTGTACTTGTCAATATCCTTGCCATCTTGCAAGTTGATAATTGAGATGATGATGAGAACCATGGCTACTCCGACTAAACCGTGGTACTTGATTTCGAGAACAATGTCGAGACGCCTGTTAAGTCGAGGGTTTGTGGCTCTTCGACTAATATTTGTTAATCGCCTAATCGTAATGGTATCGGGGGGATGCCGGATACTTACGCTTCATGTAAAATTCCAGATGTAGCAAGGAGCAAAGGGGAGAGGCCGATACTGTTAAGAATGACAGGACCAGTTGAGCTGCTTGCGCCATGGAGGCCAATACCACCTGTGGTGATGCGAAGAACACAGAAGATCTGGATATAGAGCCATCCGATGAAGCCAGTTTTTCCATGCTTGAAAAGACAGTATATAGCTGGTTGAGCTAGGATGATGTAAAGGGCCAATTTGGCTGCGGCGATAGAGTCTGTCATCTTGACAAGAGGAGATGTTGTACAAGTGAATTGGTATGAATCCAAAGATGCTGGTTTGATGAGAATCCGAAAAGCGAAAATATGATGATTTCAGTCTTTATTATACTTCTAAAAAGTCTATACAGGCTGCCTCCTTTCTTCATTTCGTGGCAATGCTTTCAGAGGTTATTGTCTTGCGCCTCGATAAATGGTCTTAGAGGTTGAACGAGAACGACGGCCAGGAACCACATTTTGGTGTTGAAGATCTACGGTCAGATATTAATTAGATCCTACACAAAATCCATCCAATGAGAAGACGAGTCGTTGTCTCAATTGGTGGTCGTCTTACATGCAGATGGGTATCGGATAACGGCACCGACTAGCGTTCGACGATCTTACATAGCCATAGCCACTATAAGGCTCGTCGTTCTCGTTCTCGTTCAGCGATTATCTTACACCGAATCTCAATCTGTCACAGCAGTATGAACGAATTGCAGCAGCCGCGTAAACGCGCAGCCAAACTATTCCACAAAAAGTCCCGTACTGGCTGTCAGCAATGTCGAAGTCGTCGTGTCAAGGTACGACACCACCCTTCTGTAGAGAATGGCTCGACTTACAATACTCAAGTGCGATGAGACGAAACCTATATGTTCGCACTGCAATCGTCTCGCATTGACATGTATATACGATCGCGCATTATCGGACACCAACTCTGCGTCGCCAACTGAAAGTGGAGGACAACAGAACAAGGCTGCAGAAACCATCGTTGATCCGCCAGAGTCAGAATCTAGAAGACGGTTAGAACTCAAATTGTTTCATCACTACATGGCAGAAACTGGTCCATCTCTTTCTCTGGACCCTGCTACAGCGCATTTCTGGAACTCAACCATCTGTCGACTGGCTCTTGAATCAGATTCTACCCTTTATGCTATATACGTGGTTTCTGCACTGCATATGCAGAAGAAAAATACCATGACAGACACAAAAGCTCTGGATATATGTCAGACATATCTCAACATGTCTATCCGGGAACATCACAGAGATGTCGCTGAGATCAATCTCAGAAATGTAGAGTATATCGTTCTGACCTCTAGTCTACTACGCGTCTACGGCTTCGCCAGACTGCAAGGCCGCTCACTAGATCCGTATACGCCTCCTGTGGACTTTCTACGCATCACAAACACCAGTACCGCATTATTCAGAAAAGCATTAGATTTCACACAAGACAATCCAGAGTCAGTAGCTAGCAAAATGATCGACAGCGCCGCGGATCTCCTAGCAGATCTCGAATTCAAAGAACTTCCTTCTGACTTAGCACCAATCCTCGACTACGAAACCGGAGACAAGAAAACAGAAGAAGCATACGCGCGAGCGATAAGTTACATAGGCAGTATACGAAAAGCGCTAGACGAACAGAATGTGGTTAAGAGTATTGGACGAAGAACGATTGTGTTCCCGATGGTGATGCATAAGGAGTTTGCGGATTTGGTGGAAGAGTTGAGACCAAGAGCTCTTGTTATCTTGGCGTATTATTTTGGGTATTTGTCTATGCTGAGTGAGTTCTGGTGGGTTGGAGATTCGGGGTTTAGAGAGATTAGAGCGATTGAGAGGATTATGCCGAAGGAGTGGTTGGGTTGGCTTGAGTGGCCGAGGAGTGTTGTAAGGGATCAAGATGTTAAGATGGAGTGATATTGTGAGTGGTAGTTGAAGATATTCTAGAGCTTTCTATCCTTATGAGGTATGTTCAAAATGCACTGATAAATCCAAATATTGAAGAGCCAATGCATAAGAGACGAAATAGTTTAGTTATCTTATGCTACCTTAGACCTGCTCTTAGGCTACTTTATTTTGATAGCCTAAATCTTAGAGGACAATTCTTCTGACACCCACCTGTCAATGTGTAGGAGATATCTACGATGGACGTGTTATGCTCTCCATGGTGAAGTGTCTCATGTTCATCTCGTGAACATAAACTCACATCGAGAATGAGCCTCCGATATACGGGGCGAATATGCCAACTCCGAATGAGGTCAGATGATGATGAAATATCTACAAGGGTAGCTCTTAAGCGAGTGATGGACCCTGACTAGGCCTGACTAAAATCAAGACCCTGTTTTGACTTGACCAACATCGTCATCGGAAAAGTTGACAACCGTAGGCTAGAGATGCCATGGAGCATCACGGTACTGTTTATCCCATTGCCTAATCTGTATTCTCTTTATTATTTGTTTTGGAAATCCTTTTATGCTTGGCTGTGAGACCTCGTGCGCCATCATGCCATGTACGTGATATGGGAAATGGTGCCATGATGGATCTGGGGTATCGTATGTACAGCATCTGGGGCGCATTCACAAACAGTAAAGAAAAGCAATTCGATACGTCTCCGTTTGTTTTTGCTATCACAAACAGAAGAATTCTTCATATCATGGGTTCGGAACATCCGTCATAACTTGAATAATCGGCGGCTCACGGACGTCGCGGAGTTGTAAAAGCCGGATATGCTCCGCTTCAGCTCCGAGGTGACCCAGCGGTCTTCATTCTCCGTATTTGCCTCCAGGAATTGATCTGAACAATTGGCAAAAAGACATGGAAGAATAAGTAATAAAAGCAGTTGAATCGCAGGAATTGTTTGAACTGCTTGTAGTGGCCTCATGAAATATCAGACCATTTCATCGCGCAATTGTTAGCGGGGAAAAGGTGGGAGCTGGAGCTGTAGATGCAGCTGTAGACGCGGGATGGACGGGGTCTTGGGTCAGCTGGCGATTGGATTGTGTCAGTGAGGGTCCTTCCTTCTATATCCGATCCATATATGATATAATATCTCTATCGCTCTCTCACTCACTTCCTACCTCCCTACTCTCACTCATACATCAAACAAACAAACCAAACACCAATTCTTCAATCACCAATATTGGGATTCCATGCCCTACATTCTACCAACCACCTATCTCACCTCCCCATACACATCCCAAAAACCCACAATGCCGCCCTCAGTCTACATCCTCCTCCAGCGCGACACAGAAACAAACGTCACAATCTCCTCAGTTTATCTCGACTTGCAAGACGCCAACTCTGCGCTTCTTCATCTCGCGCAAGAAGCTGGTGTCGATCCCGCAACCGTCAAACCCTCTTCAAGCTCAGAGGAAGCGCAGCAGCCATCAATTGTCAAGGAGCCTCTACGTTGGGAAGCCGCTGATGGCACGGCCGCTTGGGTTGAGCGCCATACTGTGACGAATCGCAAGGTGCATGCGCCCGGAAATGCTGAGAAGCCTGGGTTGAAGAGGAATGATAGTCATTTGTACATCAACGATGATGACGATGTTATTGAGGTTGTGGACCATGATGGACAATACGACTAAATGGATTTTACGAGGTGATTAATGTGGAGGATACCTGTCATCGTCTAGAGGGAGCACAAGCTGAGGGAATTTTGGGGATATATCGGATTTACTGTGGCGGATGCGAATCATGGAAATGCGTGCTAGACAGCGTGAGACAAATCGAGTTCTAAAGCAATTCAAAGCGATGCTTTTTATCCAATTCAACAACTTCTATCCATCTTGTCTAAATGTGCTTCTAAATCTATCATCTTGTAGTCTAATTTCATGCGCCTCAACTACCAATTCGTTTACAGCTTGGCCTTGGGAGCAGACATCATAGTCTCGGCAACAATTCTTCTCTGGATCTTACCAGTCGCAGTCTTGGGCATGACCTCAGTAAAGTAGACCTTCTTGGGCACCTTGAACTTGGCAGAGCGCTCTTCGACCCAAGCCTTGAGCTCCTGGGCAGTCAACTTCTCACCGTTCTTGAGAACAACGGCAACACCGATATCCTGTCCGTAAACCTCATCGGGGATAGCAAAGCTGACAGCCTCACTGATCTGAGGGTGGCGGGTGAGAACGTTATCCAGCTCAATGGGGCTGATCTTCTCGCCGCCCTTGTTGATGAGCTCCTTGATACGGCCGGTGATGATAATGTAGCCATCCTCATCCTTCTTGCCCTGGTCACCGGTTCGGAAGAAGCCGTTCTTGTGGTAGGATTCTGCGTTGGCCTTGGGGTTGTTGACGTAGCCCTTGGTGACGTTCTCGCCAATGATGCAAATCTCACCCTCAGTGCCCTGAGGAACCTCCTCACCCTGCTCGTTGAGGATTCTGACATCGACACCCTGGCCAATACCGACGGTTCCAGCCTTTCTCTTGGCAGGAGGAAGAGGGTTGGAGGTCATCTGATGAGCGGCCTCAGTCATGGCATAAGCCTCGAGAACGGGAGCGTTATAAGTCTCCTCAAGCTGCTTGAAGACAGTGGGCGACAGAGGGCTGGAGCATGATCGGATGAAGCGAATCTCGGGCTTGGGGCTGGGAGGAGGGTTCTTGAGGAGAATCTGGTGGATCGTGGGAACGGCAGTGTACCAGTTGGCCTTGTGGGTGATGAAATCGGTCCAGAACTCGGAGGCGGAGAACTTGTTAGGAACGACCATGGAGCCTCCGGTGAAGAGAGGAGCCAGTAGACCGCAGAGAAGACCGTGGACGTGGAACAGAGGCATAACCAGCATGGTTCGGTCCTTGGGTGTGAGGTCGTATGTGTTCTTGATGTTGTCTGTCATGGGTTAGTCATGGGCCAGTTATGGTGAATGAGATGAACTGTAGTGAGGCGTACTCATGGTTCGGGTCAGGTTGCGATGAGTGAGAGGGACCTATGAATGTGAGTATGAGATATCGCGATATCATCTGAATTTACTTACCACCTTGGGGCGCGATGTAGTGCCGCTATCAATTGTTAGTTATGAGCTTTGTCGCAAATCGCATGAGATACCAACCTAGTGTGCAGAATAAGAGCAACATCATCAGGCTCAGCAGTAAGAACCTTCTCCTTCTTACCCTTCAAAAGACCATAATCCTTAACATCAAGCGCAACCTCGCCCTTGCTCTCATCCCAATAGCACTCAGCAACAGCAGCATTGAACTTCTTGGCCGCCTTCACACTAGGCGCACCAGCAGCCCAAGCGCCTCTGGGAACGAGAACGATGGCGCTCTTGACATCCTCGATATAAAACTCAAACTCATCCTGCTTGTAGGCCGGGTTGAGAGGAGCAGCGATTCCGCGCTGCCACGAGGCGGCGAGGAATGAAACGATGAACTCGTACGAGTTTACGAGCGCGATGGAGACGGGCGCGGCTGTTGTGATGCCGAGGTCGGCGAGCTTGCGCTGGAAGGATGAGATGTCGGACTCGAGGTTGGCGTAGCTGACGGTGAGAGCTTTGGGCTTGGAGGGAATGATGACAGCCTCCGCAGAGGGATTGCTCTTGTTGATTGCGGTCTGAAGCGTTGACATTGTGGCAATTATGATTAATGATTTAAGAAAGTTGCGATAAGGACGGACTGAGATCCAATAACAATGATGGTGGTGTAAGGTTGAGCTAGTAGAGGTAGAGATCTGAAATTGAAACTCAAGATAACGGTAAATCGACAACGGTCTATAGGTAACTAACTTAGCGTTCTGTATTCTACGCGATAACCAAGGTAAGGTAAGGGGAGTTATCAGTATTTAAATCTAACATGACGTGCTTGGCTCTATCCCGTTTTCCCGGCCAAGGGTCCGGGGGTGTTTCGGCTTCCACTTAAATCGGTCTACCCGTCGAACTATGTCCACTTGCCAAGGTGGATTGTGTCAGGCAGTTTACGCGTCTCTTCTTGGTATAATAAAGCAATGTTCCCTGAAACGAGAGGGAGCCAATTGGTAACTGTCAGATCGAGGTTTGAGGCATTAGGCGAGTTGAGTTTACTGGGACACTAGGCGAGTTAATATGTAGGTCTGTCTGTTACTGGGACACTGAAGTATGATGTAAATAACATGGGTATCCTGTTTACTAGATCCAGGAACACAATTATGCAGTGGATTGTATTGAAGCCCAACTAAACCCCTGGAAGTATTTTATTCTCTATCGCAAATACTCTAAATTTTAGGAACAAAGTGTTGACATATGTCAGTCAATTTGTACCTACATAAATGTAACCCCAAATGAAAATGCCATGTGGCTCAACCCGGAAATCGGCGACTCTCCAAAGACCAAGGTTCAACTCCATGGGGGCCAACCGAATGGAAGGCCTATAGTGGAGGTACCTCACTGCAGGTTCTATCCGTGCCCCCAATTCTTCCATCGGCGGGGTTTTAGGCCTGCATCCTGCATCTCAGGGGCCACTAGAGCCTAAAATGACGGGCCATTCGGTTCCGCGGCGCGTACCTTCCTCAAACTTGGTCGTATACGGATAGAGCAACTTTACATCTCACTCTACCTTACAAGCTGCGCCTCAAACTCTCCCCCGCTATCCCATCCCGTATTGTATCTGTGTCTTTTAACTTTAGTATCCCAACTTTCTCAACAATTGTCAATTCTACTATTCTATCGTTCCAAAGGCCTGTGTTTGCTTACTTGATACTTGGTCAACCTTTGCGATATCGAGTACATGCCTCCGTTTCTTCCGCGCCGACCGGTTACTCCCCGCTCCTGAGATCGTTCGAATACCATAATTGCCCATCATGGCTGAGGTGGACGCGATGCCCACCTTTGGCACAGAGCTCAAGGTTGGTTGCCTCTTTGACTCCCAATAGCTATATCTTCATAGGCTTTCGCTTTCTGGACTCCTTTAATGCTTTGCGCCTGCATTGAAAGCTGTCGTTCAACGGCCGGCTAGGACTCATGGCTAACAGAGACTCCTTACTAGGATGGCTTCAAACCCGCAAACGTATGGCTCGGCCATGGCATTGCCTGGCTTGACGAAATTCAGCAATTCTACCGAGAGCGCGCAGCCATAGAGAAGGAATATAGCGCAAAGCTTATGGCGCTTTCTAAGAAGTACTTTGACAAGAAGAACAAGAGAACGGCCCAGCTCAGTGTAGGAGACACTCCTGCCATGACACCTGGTTCGCTGGAGAGGTATGAACCAAACGCTCCTTACTCGGCTTGCGAAGCTCTTACTGATTGCCGTGCCACAACAGTGCTTCTTTGACCACATGGGCCACTCAGCTTACAACCGTCGAGACCCGCGCCGGCGAACACGATAAATACGCCAATAACCTCATTTCTCAGGTCGCCGAGCCCCTCAAGTTCTTCGGTGGCCGCTTCGAAGAACTGCGAAAGCGCCACTCCGACTATGCCACCAAGCTCGAGCAGGAACGCGATTCTCAATACGCCGCGCTCGCCAAGACGAAGGGCAAATATGACAACGTTTGCCAAGAGGTGGAGGCTAAGCGCAAGAAGACAGAGGCGCATTTCGACAAGGCCAAGACCCAGAATGCTTACCAACAGCAGATCCTCGAGATGAACAACGCCAAGAATACTTACATTATTGCGATCAACGTTACGAACAAGCAGAAGGAGAAATATTACCACGAATATGTGCCCGAAGTTATGGATAGTCTGCAGGATCTTAGCGAGTTCAAGACGACGAAGCTGAACGGCCTCTGGACGGTTGCGACCAACCTCGAGTCTGACATGCTGCAGCAGAGTAACGGCATGGTGCAGCACCAGGGTACCGAGATTCTCAGAAACTTGCCTCATCTCGACTCCATGATGTACATCCAACACAACATGGGCGCGTTTAACGAACCCGCCGACAAGCATTTCGAGGCCAGTCCCGTCTGGCACGATGATGGTACTATGGTGGTGGACGAAACGGCAAAGATCTTCCTGCGTAATGTGTTGAGCAAGTCCAAGTCACAACTGGGAGAACTAAGGAGAGAGGTTGATAAGAAGCGAAGAGAAGTCGAAAGCGTCAAGCAACTAAAGCAAAGAGTTCGAGAAGGGAAGGAGAAGAAGGATGAGGTTGAGGTTGTCCGCACGCTCTTCCAGATGCAAGAGAGTCTCCATGCGACAGACCGTGAAAGGTTGACAGCTGAGGTTGAAACGTCAACTATTACATCTGTCGTCGGCGATGTGACGCTGGGCGCAAAGAACCACAACTTTAAGAGTCAGACATTCAAGATACCCACGAACTGTGATCTATGTGGAGACAGGATTTGGGGTTTGAGCGCAAAGGGCTTTGATTGCCGAGACTGTGGCTACACATGCCATAGCAAGTGTGAGATGAAGGTTCCCCCTGATTGCCCTGGCGAGCAGACCAAGGATGAGCGAAAGAAGCTTAAGGCCGAACGACAGGAGGCTGCGAATAAGCTCCTCAAGCCTAGCACAACGATGACATCGGTGCACTCCAACAACTCGGATGCACCCGAACTTACACGGTCTAATACTATGAACTCACTTAGCTCACACTCGGCACGTCCATCTATATCAGGATCTGCTTCTGGGCAACTAAGCCCTGCTGAAGAGAACCCACCAGACGCAGCACGACCAAGCATGTCGTCAACGACATCTACTACTACTGCGCCCAAGCGAAGAATTATGGCACCTCCACCAACATCTTACATTAAGGACTCAGGCGGCGAAACAAATGGGGGTGCAAAGGAGGAGAAGAAGGGCAAGATGCTTTATCCCTTCGAGGCTACTGGTGAAGGTGAATTGACCGTGCAAGATGGCCGGGATGTGGTGCTACTCGAGCCTGATGGTAAGCCCTTATTTTGGTTATTGGTAAAACCAAGCTAACAAGTTCACAGACGGCTCTGGCTGGATCAAGGTTCGAGCAGGATACAAGGAAGGTCTCGTCCCATCATCCTACGTCGAATTCACCACCGTCGCCTCACCACCCGCCCCAGCGCCCGCCGCACGCCCATCATCAACCTATTCCACATCCACCACATCATCCCTAACACAGACCCCAAAGAAGAAGGGTCCCGCAGTAGCTCCCAAGCGCGGCGCAAAGAAGCTCCGTTATGTAGAAGCCCTGTACGAATACACAGCCCAGGCAGACACGGAGCACTCCATGTCCGAAGGCGAGCGCTTTGTCCTCGTGCAGGATGACCCTGGCGATGGATGGGTCGAGGTCGAGAAGGCGGGTGTCACGGGAAGTGTGCCTGCGAGTTACGTGCAGGCTGTCTAGAAAACCAGCGAGAATTGTACTTGTGAAGTTTGTCAGCGGGAGAGGAAGGGGTTTGCATGAAGAACAGAAGCGTTGTCTCCTTTATTCTTGGACGAGTGCATATGAAGCAGCCAGCATAGCTTCTTATTGAGTCACTCTTGAAGAAAAGAAGATACTTGGGAGGAGAACCATTGTGGGATAGGGTAGCATTCATGGAGTATATACATTTAGTCACAGCATGAACTCAAGTTTAATAAGTACCTGCTGAGCCGCAACGGAATTAAGCTTACGAAGCAATCGTCGTGTCTCGCCCCTCAACCGAACTTTCCGAATAAGAGTCATAGCATCACGAGTACGCGAGAAAGGCAAAATACACTAGGCCTTAAAGAATAAGCTGATGAGTAACTTGATGAGTGACTTGAATTCTAAAGCACTGATAGCTTTTCCATTGTGAGAAGCGAAAGGGGGCATCCGTCTAGTTAGGTATAATATTACAGGATCGTACAACAAAAAAAGAGCTCAAACGTCACCACCGAGCGCACCATTGATTTCGTTTCTCATACATGCATCTTATCCCATCCTGGTATACTAGCTATCCCACTTGCCATTCTTTCCGTCTCTCTTTCGTAGCTCGTGCTGGGGTTATGCGTGTGCAGTTGTATAAAATGGGAGGGGGATATCATTTCTTCCGAAACCTTGAAATAAACGCCGTGCAAAAACGTGAAAAAGGAGTATAAATATGTTTAAAAGAAAAGGGGTAAAAGAAACGGCCAAGAACGAAATATGACATGAGTTCGTCTTGGACTTAGACCCTGAGCCCCCTATGGTCAAACACCGAGAGGAGTGTGTTTTGCAAATACAGCGTTCAACATGGATGATGACAGTGAGTCTACCAAGTTTGCTGGTTTTGAACAAAAGGTGACTCATATTTCACCAGAAGATGTTCATGCCCTTCGCCTGGTCCTTGCTGCTCGCCAAGCCTGGAATCATCCTACATCATCGGGGCTTCGGGAGCTCCCAGGGCATGGTGGCTAAGACCTTCTCTCAAAGCGTCCTGCAATTCAGCGATCTGGGCCATCATGGACAGAGAATGCGTTGACTGTTGTTGCATCTCGGCCTTGAGTTTTTCGTTCTCGACTCTTAGACGTTTGACCTCTTCCTTGAGCTCGTTGATCTCCTCAGCAGCTTGCGCTTCGCTTGGGCGGCGCTTGCGCTTCATGCCCGTCTGCTCGCTGTCGTTCTCGTCGGACAAGACCATGTCAGGAGGAGGGGTGTTTCCTGCTCCGTCAGGGTTGGTGTGAACACGTCGAAGATGCTCATTCAAGTTTTCCATCCGTGAGAAGCCCTTCCCTGTGTGCCGCTTGCAGTTGGGGTGAGGACAGTTGACTGTATTCTTTGGTCCTCCATGCTTGCCGTGAACTTCGCGCTCGTGTCGGAGTAGACCGCCGGAATAAGTGAAACCAGGAAGATTCTCGCATCCTTCAGCGGGGCATCGATAGGGTCGCTCATGCTTGTCCATGTGCTTGCTGTAGAATAGTCAGTATATGTCTTGAAAATGATATGTAGGATGACTTACTTCCATTCGCACTTGCGCGAAAATACACGGACCTCTTCTTTGCAGTCGTCTTGTGTGCAGTGGAACTTGCCATCGGCGCCCTTGACAGCTTCTCTCTCTGGCTTGGCGATGGGCTTCACCCGAGTGGGTGGAGGCGAGTCGATGCTGGGCGAAAGGTCCTTGTCGTCGGGCAGAGGGTCGAGTGTTGGTGCTTGCAGAGAAGCCTCAATGGGCGAAGGGAACGTGTGATGTCCTAGGTCGAGTCTTGTCGCATCGTGTACGGCGGCAGCATCATCCGGCAACATCCCTCGGTCATCCCCAAGAACACCTGTGGAGTCTGGAAGCATCGCCGCTTCAGTTGTGTATTGACTGAGCTGCTCGGCAACATCGTTGTCGGTGAATCGTTGGTCGGCGGTGTGATCATGATCGTGGTCGTCACCGATGGGAGGGTAGCCCCCATCGTGTATAAAATTCCGAGGCTCGAATGCGACACTCATGATGTCTGTGAATTTGTGTTGGTTTGCGATGGTTGCGGCGGCGACGTAGAAATCGCGGTCGGAAGAGACTTTAATGCGTGGTGAGGTAATCAAAGCACTGTGACGGTTACGAGTAACACCGGTCGCTTGTTAAGTCTATCTTTTTTTAAACTTTGAGGTGTGGGCGTCAGGTATATTGCTATGACCGTACGCCGATGAGTGAGTGATCGGTTCGGTTATGATGAATGAAGCTTCAAGTTGGCCTGAAAATTCTGGTGTAAAAAAGCGGGAGGCTACGGAACCTGGAAAGATTGGGTGGAGAAAGAACTAGATGGATGGATTAGTCAAGCGCTGGCACGTGACATCGCGTATGCAGCGTGGCTCAGCAGAGGGCGAGGGTTCCAATGTGGCGCCGACCGTTCCGAATTGTCTTGTTAAAACAAGGTCAATGCGAGAGCGGCTTTATTAGTATTCGGTTGTTCTCCAGGCAGACGAGAGCCAACGAGTGACTCGATAGGGAAGGTCCCATAATAAGCAAAGTCCTTTGGGCTTGAATTCGGAAACGTGCCAAATCGTGACTCACGCGCTGTGCATCTTAGTGGCGGCGCATAATGGAGTGGGGAAGTACAAGGCTGCGGCGAGGAAATGTACTGTATTAACAATACAGAAGTACTCTTTCGCATGGATGTGCCAAGATAGTGCAACCACCATTCTCGTTGCCTTTATGGATCTTCACTCGAAGATGTTGTACACGTACTTGGGTACAAGGCTGTGCGAGCTACATCCAAGTACATCAAGATGCATTCCGACAGGATCTCGTGATCTTATTCACGGTTCCTGGAGTTAAGCAACTTTGCTTATTGGACAAATCCGGTCATCCGTTAGGATTCCATGATCAAGGACAATGACGTGCACTCCTAGAGTGTGTTGTCTAACACCGGTTCGTCAGTACTGCTTCCTTCAGGCTGTAGCGAACAGGCCTGTTGACACCTTCGGCGATAAACTTGCTTTCCAATAGTGCTTATTGGGCAGAAGGTAATCAGGCTCGTCGATACTATTTCCATATAAGGCGAAGCACACGATGACTGGTTGGCCTTGCCCAGACGGCTCTCTCCTGCCTGACTCATCGTGTCAGGTTGGGGTTGGTGGTGAGGCCTCACAACCTTATTTTTCAGGGGACAACCCTAGGAATAAGATGGACGACTTCGCCAAATTGTCCTTTTTCGTATAGATGAGTGCGTCGTTTCCCAAGACCACTGAGCCTTGAATGCGACAAGACTGAGCTTGAAAAGAAGCAATTGATCCAGATCGAGGCTAGCTTGGCATGTCTGCGACTAACATCGTATCGTTGTCCTGGCTTAGGTTCGTTGCGTATGTATCAGAGCATCCGCGAGAGGGTGGCACAAGCAGATGACGATGGAGGTGACGACGATGGTTCAGAGCAGGGCATTGGCGAGACCGTAAAGACCCGGAAGTCGCTTAGATAGAAAAGTTGAAATCCGACGGCAATTCATTCGCAATAGCAATTGAATCATTGATGGAATTTCAAGAAGCGCTCGTAGGGCGATGAGAGATGTTGATCTGACCGATTGAAGAGGTGAGAAGAAGGGGGAAATGCAAAGTTAGAAATTGGAGATTCGGAGAGCGCTTTGTTGTTTTGGGAATGAAGGAAGGACGGGACGGGAACAGGCGCGCTGGTTTCTCAGGCATTTGTGCAGTTTACACCAGAAATATGAGGTTGACCTTCAGGTTCCCGTTCAACGATACCACCTGGACAAGGGCCAAGCCTAATGCAGCTAATGCTGATCCTGGGGATGTGAGCCACAGCAATTGGGTGACTTGTCATTGGTCCATCAAGACGATCAGAGTTGATGAAGAAACCTTGTTGATTCATCTGGTCTTGTACAGAATGCTCGTCCGAATTTTGATCTCTTTGCTGGATTCATGTCTTGTTGTGATGCGACAGAGGCAGGCGATTGACAACCTAGGCCATGTGCTGCACAGATTCATGAATAGTGACTACCTAGTCGCTTGCAGCTAGATTATAATCACAAGAAGATTCAAGAGCAATGTCACAAATGTGCCAATCCGAGTGTTGGTCTCCGTTCAGTGACAATTCCGTCCTTCGTATGTTTCTCGCTTCCACTATTTGGTTCAAAGCTGGGGCCCTTCCCCGCCTTGAGAGCCAGGCCTCTTACACTAAATTGTTGGCTACACGATGCAGCAACTGACGCCTCCAACTGAAGTGGCTTACCACACTATGATTGTTTTCACGATATTCTAGCATTGTGCTGTTATATCGTGTGATTGGATTCACGATTATTTGTTACCGTTGACCAGTTTCGACATCAATATTGCGCCGTCGTATGAGAACAATATGTAGTCGTTTCAAGCCATCACATCAGGATGTCTATAAAAGGGCAGTGCCATCATCTTGTTCAAGTCATTAACTACAATTGCACTGAAATATCACATTGATAACTCACCGTATATTTTCTAAACAAGCATCATGTCTCTTGGCAAAATCACCACATGCCTCTGGTTTCAAGACCGGGCCGAAGAGGCAGCGAAGTACTACACCTCAATCTTCGCACCCAACTCAAAGATCACCACCACTCAACGTCACAATCCGCCTAGCCAAGAGGCTGAAAGAGTCATGATCGTTGAATTCGAGCTCCAGGGTCGCACTTTTGTCGCCCTCAACGGCGGCCCAGCACCGTGGCAGTTCAACGAGGCTATGTCCTTTATGATCGATTGCAAGGATCAGGTCGAGGTCGACCATTTCTGGAATAAGCTCAGTGAGAACGGCGATGTTTCCCGTCAACAGAGTGGATGGTTGGCGGACAAGTATGGTGTTGCTTGGCAGGTTGTGCCTACTGCGCTGAAGAGCATGATGGGCTCTGAGGATAAGGCTGCTGCGGGGAGAGTGACTGAGGCTATGATGAAGATGAAGAAGCTTGATATCGCAGAACTGGAGAAGGCTTTCAAGGGTTAATGTACACCAGTGAGGCCAGGACACCAAGCCGTTGATATGGTACTATCGATTGATCATCATACTCAAGTCTTATCAAGTGCGATTGTGAACCTTCAACTACATGTCGTTGCTGAGCAGACGCTATCAAGACACTAACATTAGCGAATTAAGGTGATGTCAGGAAATTGATAGATAACTGCCGTGGAAACAACAAAATGAAACGGGGCTATGGATACTCTTTGACTCTGTTTGGCTTAAAGAGGAAGGATACCACCTGGAACCCAGCTATATCCGCTATCGGCTATCCACTCTGGAGTTTTTTTTTTTATTACCCCGCCATCATGATGGCTCTTTTTTTTTTTTTCTCGGTTGCGCCGTATCATAAGACTGAGGGCAGGCTCAGCACAATGGAGTGTCTCTACACAACGAGAACAGTTTACTCTAACAATTTGAATAGATAATACAAATAAATTCCGATTTTTTGACTAGACTAATAAGCATGACAATGACTCGTGCCAAGACAGAGATTTAAGTTTGTTGATACGCAGCGACAGCAGGCGATACCCTAACATTAGTGGGGCTCGACTCATGTGTACCTAGATGAGTCAGCCACTAAAGGTTGGGTAGAAACAGATTTTTTTTATACTCGTTGCTCTCTCGGTTTGCGCTGTGCTTGCATGGTCCCTTGTTCTTCAACCCATTATATCAAGATTTACGATCACCGGTAATCTTCGACACAATGACTGAATTCGAGAATGCGGCGCCCCCGCACGCCACCTACGACGTAAGAGCGAAGCACTTGAAAGCCTTTATGTAGTATCTTTAGCTGACCATTGCTGTCTCGTAGACCGTCCTTGTCCTGGACATGGGATCTCAAACCAGTCATGTTCGTACTTTCCACAGACTGTCCTGCTGCTCTTGATATGTGTGAAGTAAGGGCTAACATGTCTGAAGCTCATCTTGAGACGTCTGCGATCCCTGGGTGTCTACTCTGAGATGCTTCCTTGCACTCAGAAGATCGGAGAGCTGGGCTGGAAGCCTGTTGGTGTTATTCTTAGCGGTGGTCCCTCAAGCGTTTACGCCGAGGACTCCCCCGGAGTGGACCCCGCCGTTTTCGAGCTTGGTGTTCCCGTCTTGGGAGTCTGCTATGGTAACCAGCTGATTGCCTGGCGAGCAAACCCCAAGAGTGTGGCTCCTGGTGTCAACCGCGAGTACGGTGAGACTCAGATGGCCATCCACAAGGTCAACGGCCATGGTGACCGTCTCTTCGAGGGTCTGGGTGACTCCTTGAACGTTGTCATGAGCCACTTCGACAAGGTTGTTCAGCTGCCCGATGGCTTCCAGATCATTGCCACCACCAAGAACAGCGAGTTCGCTGGTATCGCCCACGAGTCTCAGCCTATTTTCGGCATTCAGTTCCACCCCGAGATCTCTCACACCGAGAAGGGAACTGACATCATCAACAACTTCGCTACCAAGATCTGCGGTGCCAAGGCTGACTGGAAGATGGACGACTTCTCCACTCGCGAGATCACCCGCATTCGCCAGCTTGTTGGCGAGAACGCCCAGGTTATTGGCGCCGTTAGCGGTGGAGTTGACAGCACCGTCGCTGCTAAGCTCATGAAGGAGGCCATTGGTGACCGATTCCACGCTATCTTGGTTGACCAAGGTCTCATGCGTCTCAACGAGTGTGAGCAGGTCAAGGAGACCCTTGAGAAGCATCTGGGCATCAACCTCACCGTTGTTGACGGATCCGAGCTTTTCCTCAGCCGTCTTGCAGGTGTCACTGAGCCCGAGGCCAAGCGAAAGATTATCGGAGGAAGCTTCATCGACCTCTTCGAGATTGAGGCTCTCCGCATCGAGAAGGAGGCTGAGAACACACCCCGTGCTGGAAAGGTCGAGTGGTTCCTTCAGGGAACACTGTACGCCGATATCGTCGAAAGCTTGAGTTTCAAGGGAGCTGCCAGCTCTACCATCAAGTCCCACCACAACGCTGGAGGTCTTCCCGCCCGTATGCAAAACGGCGAGGCCCAGCTCAAGCTCCTCGAGCCCCTCCGAGAACTCTTCAAGGACGAGGTTCGAGCTTTCGGACGTCAACTGGGTATCCACGAGGAGCTCATTGGCCGCCACCCCTTCCCCGGCCCTGGTCTGGGAATCAGAATCATCGGCGAGGTCACCCCCGAGCGCGTCGAGATTGTCCGCAAGGCCGATCACATCTTCATCTCCATGATCCGAGAGGCCGGTATCTACGACGAGGTCACCCAGGCCTACGCTGCTCTTGACACAAACCGAGCTGTCGGTGTCCAGGGTGATGCCCGAGTCTACGGCTACATCTGCATTCTCCGAGCCGTTACCAGCTTGGACATGATGAGTGCCGAGCCCTACGAATTCAAGTGGAGCCTCATCAAGGCTATCAGCAGGAGGATCGTGAACGAGGTTGACGGCATTGCCAGAGTGGTTTACGACACCACTGCCAAGCCTCCTGGTACCATTGAGTTGGAGTAAGGTTTTTGCATCAAAAGGATTTTAAGAAAACAAGTATAGCTCAGGCACAGACCTGATTTGGCGTTTAGAGGGATAGGAAAGTTAGATTTGCGAAATAAAAAGGGACATTTTTCTACAGCACAATTGCATAGCACCCAAACTACGTGACTTGATCTGCCTCGATCCCCGGATATCTGTGACGCCAATGCTAGCTGAGCTGAATCCATGTCGAACTTCTTTAGTCTATTGTTAGTGAAGGCCGAACAAACACCGAAGCTTTCTGAACCAAATACGTAAAGGCCGAGATCTGGTTCAAGATGGCGCTTGCATTAGATTATTCCATGATCTTGATAGTCATAGCTTACCGAGTACCGGCGGCTGGTCTCGGAAGGTTGCCGAATATTAAGGGTATCTGTCTCCGGTTTCAAGGCCGGTAATACCGAGAACGGTAGTTGCCGGGCCGCTTCAATGTAACCCGCGTATTCGATCTATCGTCTGTCGATCATTTCTCTACAGATTCTGGAATATTGTAGCTCCAGGTGGTCGAACAGACTGCCAATTGAAGAATATCAGTCCTTCATCTCTATATAGTTCTTTGGAGATAGAATGTATCACTGAGAACAAAAGCCGATCACGGCACAAAAAAGAAGCTTTCCCCTGTAGTAGCCGCATCTACAGTGGTAGTTAATGCTAGTGGTCCCATTAAAGCAGAAGCTAGAACTTCGCCAACCTGTTCGAAGCTGAGCTATTTCCCCAAAAGTGAATCTGCAGTTGGGACGGACCAATGCTTGTTTTGGTTCTAGCGGCCACAACCAATCGAATTCCATTGATAAATTCCCCTCCACCCTCTCTTGTCTTTTCTCTTCCCCTCAACAACTTCTCTTTTTTCTTTTTCATCATTATTATTAACCCTCTCGACTGGCATTGACTCTCTTCCTATTCTATCGCTGTTTTCATCAAAACATTTCAATCTCTTACTGATATGGCAGAGTCGGCTCCTAGCTCGCTCGCCAGCGGTGGCCAGCATGATGACCATGCGTCCAAGCCACAGTTTGCCTCTACTGGGCTTGAGAATCAGGAAGAGGGAGATGCCCGAGAGGGTGATTATGATGTAGAAACGGTTGAGCGCATATACAGGTTTGTCATCACTGGTTCATCTGTGTCAACATATAACTTACCAATTTGATTTACAGAAAGATTGATCGCCGTATTATTCCTGGTAAGTCTCATCTACACCATGTTCTATACTCACATAACTGACCATTCCCAGCTTTCTGGGTCCTCTACTTCCTCTGCTCGGCCATCAGGTCAAACATTGGAATCGCTCAGACCATGAACAAGGACAAGGGACATGACCTCATGACTGTTCTCGGAATGACTCCCAAGGACGTTTCTACCGCTCTTGCTCTCTTCTACGTTGCCTATGTCCTCTTTGACTGCCCCTCCAACCTTGTCATGAGCAAGCTCAGTCCTCGTCTCTGGATGGCTCGTATTGTCTTTGCTACCAGTGTTATTGGCACCTGTTTCGCTGCTGTCAACGATCCCTGGAGCGTCAAGCTTTTGCGATTCTTGCTAGGAGTCGTTATTGCTGGCATGTGGCCTGGCATGGCTTTCTACCTCACCTTGTTCTATCCTCCTTCGCGCACTGGTCAGCGAATTGGATACTACTTTACCGCTTCTCAAGTCTCTGCCGCTGTTGTCGGTCTTGTTTCTGCTGGATTTCAGCTCATGGACGGTGATCGAGGCATTGTAGGCTTCCGGTGGATGTTTATGGTTTATGGTCTTGTCGGTGTCGTTCTGAGCGTCGTTCTGTTGTGGTGGCTCCCTGATCGTCCTCTTGCGCCTGGTCAGACTCGACCCAAGACTGGTATCTGGAAGTTCCTTCCCGCTACCCCTGAGGTTCTCAAGGGACAAGACGCTGTTATTCACTACCACGATCTTCGACGTGTCTACCACTCTCGCCCCTGGAACTTCAAGGATCTTGGCCTTGTTCTTATCGACTGGCGTCTGTGGCCTCTGACCATGATGTACTTCGGTGTTGTCGGCGTTGGCATAGGCACCCAGATGTACGGATCCGTTATCATCGCATCCATCCGACCTGAAGCCAGCGGTATTGAAGTGAGTCTTCTGTTCGCGCCTATCTGGATTATGGATCTCATCGCCATTCTCATCGTGACTCCTATTTCGGACCGCTTCCACCGATCTCGTCCTTACTTCTTCTCCGCAGCCGTCTGCATCCAAATCGCCGGTCTTCTCACTACCACTCTGGCAACTAACAACGGCTGGGCTCGATACGGAGGTCTTCTCATGGTTGGTTTCGGTCTTGGTCCCACTGTGCCAATCTGCATGGCCTGGAGTTCCGAGATCTTCCAGAAGCGCCACGGAGAAGTAGGAGTTGCTGCTGCCACTGCTCTTGTCTCTGGTCTTGGTAACTTGGGCAGTGTTATGACCACCTATGCTCTCTACACCGGCTGGCCTGAGGACGCCGCCCCTGGTCCTCGCCAGTACCGCAAGAGCAACTACACTATGATCGGAATTCTGTGCATGAGCATCATCAGCTCGTTCCTTATGAAGGCTCTTCTTGCCTACTTTGGCAACCCCGCCAGCAGCAAGCTTCAGTCCGACTCTGCCAGCGAGTTTGAGGATGGTGCAGCTCGACGAGAGGGTCAGGAGCGTGGTTTTCGATTTCTTCGCGGGAAGAAGTCGAGCCACGCCTAAGTTCTAAGAACTTCCGGACTCGATCGCCTGGTTTGCATCTTCAACAGTCGCCCAGCTGACGAGTCCGGCTTATAGTAGCTACCGGTAGCCCAACCTGCCAGTTCAGCTGCTTGTAAAAATATGGCAATATACTAATAATATGCCTTGGCGACATTTCCTTCTTACCTCATCCGACGAGGGTCCATCGCTAGCCCTCGAGGCGTCACCACATCAAAACAACACAAGCGACGGCCCCGACAACGATATGCTTCCGGAGGACACCCTGACCTGGCAAAGAGCGCAGTGACAATGCTTCAGCGCTATCACCACGCTCCTAACCAGACCAGCCCATCCTCCCAGCATCACCCTCTCGGACTATTCTGACATCTCTATTTTTGGTACACGTTCTGTTTTGTTCCTTTTTATATATGATACCCCATCAGCGTTTGTACACGCTGTCCTACGAATGATATACCTCGGCAGCGAAAGTGCTTCTACGCCATCGCTTTGCGGATAGTGTGTTGAACCAGAACTCGCGGCGACAATGCTTGCTACGCTATCGTTTGGCGAGTTCTGTGGGCGTTTTTGTGATTTTGGTAATGGTAGAGAGAGGTTATATAACTTGGTTAGGGAGAGGATTACCATTCATTATTGTTATATATAATATAATATAAGAAACATTGCTCTCCCACATTTGTTCTCTTCGCATGGAGATTATGGTCCGAACAGTATCCCAAGTGACGGAATTACCAATTG
>JABCJV010000474.1:0-23826 GCA_013184325.1 Fusarium luffae | reverse complement strand
AGAGTATACTACTCTAAATATCTTTAAGACTATAGGAAATTTCTTAAAGAAAAAGTAAGATGTTATATTTCAGATACTAATACTTATATTTAAGCTTATGAGAATTTAATTTAAAGTTTAGTTATATTTGTTTATCTATAGACTTTATAAGCCTTGGAGCTTTTAGAAGGTTGCGGTTGAAAGATCGTAGTTTCCAAGGGCGCGATTTAAAAGCACCGGAGTAAAAAACTAAATAGGGAAATATTAGCCCGCTACTTAGCTAAGCTGAAAAGGGCTCGCTTGGAAATTTCAATATTTTAGCAAAAACTAATGCTTTCTAAGTGTCGTTTCAGGAGTCTTAGAGAGACGAAACTTACTAAAGTTACTATCTACCCTGTTGTTATTCTTAAACTCTTTAGCTCCTTTATTGTAACCCACAGCGCTGAGTGTACGTCGGGGTTAGTGTTGAAAGGAGTTGTAGCCTTTTATCTGACTTGGTAAACGACTTCTGCTGACCCGGCCACAGGTCTCTACACCATAACCAGGGCTAAATGCAAGCGAGGCAAGATAAATGAAGATAAGTTGTAGTTCTTTGTAATGAGCGCTTGAACAATTTTATCTGCTTATAAGAAACAGATAACTTCCGAAAACCGGCTTGTATGCACAACGAGTGTCTCTGGCCCTACAGGGATTAGTTTAGTCTTTAACTGTAAGATGTTGCTAAAAGAACCATTGGTCTGCGTAAGGGACAAATGTTGTCGCGCACAGCCTCAGCATGAGGCTAAGATGCATATGCATTGGTCTATTAGAGACAAAACCTCCTAGACACGTGTCCCAGAACCTTCCTTATCTGGTGCAGGTGGCGACTAGGGACGTAATACTGTACATCTGACATTAACCCCGTATGCGGTATTTCTTCAAATTCCGCCAGCCTTAAAGTTACTGTCTATGAAACATGCTGGCTAGTGACTATAAGGTTCCATACAGAGCATTACTTTCTGT
Source organism: Fusarium luffae (assembly GCA_013184325.1). Classification (NCBI taxonomy): domain Eukaryota; kingdom Fungi; phylum Ascomycota; class Sordariomycetes; order Hypocreales; family Nectriaceae; genus Fusarium; species Fusarium luffae. Next base: position 22,845 of record JABCJV010000474.1, on the reverse strand, counting down.
CTTGGGTATTGAATTTTCGGAACCTCTGACTCCCGTAAAGTCCCAGTACCACTCACCGCTAACCGAGCTGAACATTACAGCTTGTTTCCCAGATTTAGGTATCAGCACTTTGACAAGAGCTGCGCCATAGACCCACATCACTTATACTAACCCGGCGTTAGGAATCAATAGACCGAGGCTAACAACAGCATAGGAGTTTAGTACATTTTAATCGGAGGCAAACCCCTGCGTGTGCTGACTCCACCGGGGCGGCCGCCTTACTTCGGATCTGCAGATCTACAGCAACGAGACCAAGGTACGATGATGGATGGATCTGGTGTGCCGTATATCCTTAATCCGAGTACTGCACGGGGAAATGGCGTTATCTCACTCTCCTGATCTTAAAAATCCTTGGTAACTAAGGATCTTCAGATATAAAGTGGCAAATATCATACCCCATCTTCATACTTTATACCCACAGAGATAGTGTTGTAGTCAGATCTCTTCAATGCTTATACATTGCCGTGGCGTCTTGGCACAGCTCTTTACACACCCGAGAATTACACCAGTACTCACATATCATGATAGACCCTTGGAAAGTTAGTACGGTTAATGCTATCTTTTGCGGATATGCACTGTTTGTTCTACACAACGAGGACAAGGTTTCTGCCGCCTTGAAAGGGTTTCTATTCGCAGTACTGCTGGAAATCCCTCTTTGGTTAACCTTCAAGATAATTCTATATCCCCGAATATTCTCTCCGCTCCGGGATATACCTACGCCTGGAGGCAGTCATTGGCTTTGGGGTCATGGGATACGTCTCTATCAAGAACCGTATTGCTCGCCAGTCAGGGAATGGTATGTCAATAAATGTACCTGATATGATCCAACATGGCTAACCATATTGTTAGGTGCGAGACTGTCACCAACGATGGACTTGTACGATACTTTGGCTTCTTCAACGCTGAGCGCATCGTTATCACATCTCCAGAAGCTTTGCATGAAGTACTCGTGACTAAGAATTACTCATTCCCAAAACCAGCAAGCCTCCGCGAAACTGCATCAAAATTTCTCGGTTTAGGTCTTATTTTATCCGAGGGAGATGCTCACAAAGCCCAGAGACGAGGCATGAATCCTGCCTTTGCACCTCGAAATATCAAGTCATTATACCCACTATTTTGGTGCAAAACTCTAGAGATGATCGAGAGGATTATGCACGATCAAAGAACCAGCGATGGAGTGGTCGAGGTAACGGAGTGGGCTTCAAGAATCACTCTTGACCTTATCGGGGTCGCAGGCCTAGGGAGAGATTTTGGTGCGATACAGAACAAGGAAAACAAGCTGGTAAAGACCTACGAAACGGTTTTTAAACCATCTCAGCAGGCGCGAATTCTTCATATGGTCGAAAGTTTAGTGCCAGCATGGGTTCTCAGTGCTCTGCCCATCAGGCTCAACTCCGATATGGGTCGTGCGACTGGATATATACGCGAGATCTGCAGAGAATCAATCGTTGCTAAGCAAAGGAAGCTTTCTACGAAAGGATCTGAAGATAGCGACATAATGTCTGAGGCAATCAGAACAGGCACCTTCACTGAGCAAGGTTTGATTGATCAGGCTATGACATTGCTTGCAGCTGGTAAGTCATTTCCCACTCGTCGACGATTAACAATGCTAACAATATACAGGCCATGACACGACAGGGTCGGCATTCACATGGGGAATCTATCTGCTCGCTTGTCATCCTCAGGTACAAGCTAGACTTAGACAGGAAATTCGAGAGTGGCACCCCCCTCTGAATGGGGCAGATACGCCAGAAGACCTTCATGTCAGTATCGACTCAATGCCATACCTACAAGCTGTGTGCAGCGAGATCCTCCGCTTCTACGCTCCAGTTCCCCAAACTCTTCGTGAAGCAGCTCACAACACCACTATAGCCGGCCACTTTATCCCCAAGGGCACACGGATCGTCATTGCACCGTGGGCTACGAATCAGGACCCAAGACTCTGGGGGTCAGATCCGCACGTGTTCAACCCAGGTCGCTGGTTAAATGGCCAGCATGATTCAAGTACTCTTGGTGGCGCTTCAAACAAATATGGTTTCCTTTCATTTTTGCGTGGGCCGCGAGCGTGTATTGGACAAGGATTTGCCAGGGCTGAACTGGCAATTTTGCTGGCCGGATGGGTTGGAAGCTTCAACTTTCAGTTACGGGATAAGGAATTGATGGACGAAACCAACCTCAGCATTGCGGGCGGTTTGACGGCGCGGCCAGCCAACGGGTTGTATGTGAAGCTTCAAGCAAATGTGACAAAATAGGCTATTAAGTTTCAAATAGAGTAACACAATTATCTTTCAAACAGTAAACATGTATCTACAAATGAGCCTTCTCTTTGCCCGCCATCTCGGTCAGCCAATGCGCGAGAAACTCGGTGCATGTGTCCATCTTTTCATAAACAATTTGGTGCGTTGCTCCATCTACCCAACGCACCTGGGTTTTATTCTTCAATTTCTTCACATCGGCTTGGAACATCTTGGCTGGCACGGCAAAGGGTCTCTTTGGCATGATCATGTGTAGCGGAACGCTAATGTCGGTGAAGCGATCATAGCATTCTGCAGGTGTTTGCTTGTCGTAGTAAAGTGCCCACTCAAGTCGAGGGTAAGCAAGAAGTCGAAACCCTGTTGTGTCACTCGGTACTACGCCGTACTCTGAGAACGCTTTTATCGCTCGGTTGTCCCAATTCCGTGTACGTTTGTTTCCACGCAACTCCTTCTCGACAGCGTTACGGTCAGGATATTCTTCTGAAAGACACAGACAGAGGACGTCTTTAGGGTACTTGGACATAGCGTCGTTGATACTTCCGGCGGGTACCATGGCTGGATCAATGAGTGTGAGGCTCTTGAATACGTCTGGGGCGTGGACAGAGGCCAAAATGGCAGCTTGTGCGCCGAGGCTATGGGCGAAGACGTGAAGGTTCCCCCGCGTCAATTGCTGAGCTTGCCCTGTGGGCTTTCGGGGCTGAAGATGCTTTGGGAGATCTTCGCCAGGTCGGAGTGGAAGATAGGAAGTGACAAAGAGTAATAAATCGCGCGTGATGTCTTTTTCGTTGGCGTACAAGTAGCCTTTGGGATTTGCCTTTGCCGTCTGGCCACTCATGGGCATATCTATCGCCCACACCTCTTCTACCTTGACGCCGGATTTCTGCAGGAGAGGAAGTAGATTCTGAAGAATCGGTTCAAACATTTCCTTGGGCACTCCCATACCCGTCAGTGTAAGCAAGGTTATACCTTGCGATGCGACTGCTTTACTGGTTGGGATATACCGCTTCGCTACCAGTATGGGCGGTGGAACCCTTGAAGCCTCGTCTCCCTTTCGCTGCTTCGCGTATAGTTCGAACGTTGTATTCTTCGGCTTGTTACTAGCATCGTAAGGGATGTTGTGTGCTTCATCGTTGGGGATGGCAGCTGGATCGTCTCTGAATCTGGCTGGGGGCCATGCGGTGGACTCGTCGCGATCTTCAGTCCCGTGAAATGTGTGGGTTGAAGATATCCAAGACTGCGACTGCGTAAATTCGGCATTTGCGTCTGCAGCAGATTCATCTGTGTGAGGCAAGATAAGAGGTCGTAGCGATGGTCGCTTGTAGGGTGTCGAGATTTGGAAGCTCATACTGTTAATCGTTTGAATATTGATAGAAGTTGGGTTGGAAAATAGGTTGCCCGTCACTCAAGGCGACGAAGGAAGTTCCAATTAATATCCATTTTAGGAATTTCGTGAATATTTGGCTCTTTACCTAATACGGTACTTGAATATTACCCCCTGCAGAGAATCGGCCGCCATGAATTAGTCTGCGTCAAAGCGCAGGTGTACAAGGTTATAAGAAGAAGGTAAGGTGACATCATTATCCTGATCAAGACTTCAGCTTATGCAGATCTATAGACTATCTAAACTAGCCCAATAGTCGACATTAGTATCGGCACGTTTATCCGTGACAGTACACGTAACCGACAATGTAGATCGGAAGGGTAAGAGGACTGGTGAATTTCAATTCGTTAATTCGCTCTACCCTGTATTCCCTTTTCTCTCCGCTAAGGTCTGGTGCTGCAGCGGACCAGCAACTTGCTCCTGTATGCCACCTATTTCTCTTGCGAAAAGTTCCATCCCCCATATCCACCCTTGCTCTTGTAAAGGGATCGAGGTTCCAAGGAACGGTTGTCTTGGTCCGAAGTTGAGGCTGGTGTGTTCCTTCAATGAGCGTTTGTGGGGATTTTAACTGCGTCATCTCATGGTCAGCTTTGTGACCTTCATGTTAATCTTGCTTCACGAACCCTGTTCGTTATCCAGAATTGTTTCAGCCAGAAAGGTATTCTCGCAAGAGTGTTCTAAACGATGGCTGGCCTCATTGTCGTGCTCTACGGTAAAAGCTCCAAGTGAAGGGGTAGCTTCGTTGGTGGCTGGTGGCAGACATTCAGCTTCCTGCGATGAAGGCAGGTCGCAAATACGAATGTCGAAGTGGTCGGAAAGGTCGTCTAAGATGAGGGCACATGTGGGGGCCCTTGCGGTTAAGATTGGGGTTCTTTGACAATGTCATTTTTCACTGGGATTAACATAAGATAAATATAACACAAAAGAACGAAGAGGTTGTACAACACAGTTGCCATAGCCTTAAACTGCTCAATTTGTTCAGCTATCTCGTCTTTAACTCCTTCAGCCTTCGAATCTGCCCTCGACTTACCAGGATACGCTCCAGTCACAGGCGCTGGTTCCGATATCGGACGAGCCGTCTCATTACTACTGGCACGCGAAGGATGCGCCGGTATTATATTGGCCAACTCCAACGAAAGGGCGGCTTAATGGTACGAGGGGAGGTCATCAAGATTGTAATAAACCCAGAGTTCAAGGCGGTTGCGGTCCATGCAGGTATCCGAAATGAGAAGTGAGTCAAGTTAATGATTGACGCAACAGTCACGAATTTTGGCAGAATTGATTATGCTGTCAAATGTGCTGGGATTGAGTCTAAAAGGTCTGCCGGGGATACTGAGACGCCACACTGGTATAGGGTTCTCAACACCAATTTGACTGGTGTCTTCTTATGCATCCGTGAACAGATTCAACAGATGAGACTCAAGAAGCCGGGGATCATGGGTATGTGGTATCACTCGCGCGTCAGTGTGTATGTGTGTCAGCTGGCAGAATGGAAAGTACCCACCGTCCATTACAGCGAGTTTCTGTCGTCAACATCGCGTCACGATCTGCTGTCTCGATCTCTGTCATTCGGGTGCGTAGCATGGAGATATATTTAGAGCTGCTAACAATGGAACAGAATTCCTAAGCAGAAAGGATCTCGCCAAGGCATTCGACCATCCTTCCTGATTTGATTGTATAAAGCTGATTATACTGAGTCTAACTACCACATTGTAGCCAGGTGTCAAGAACAACAAGCAACAAAGTCAGATAACACAATAGTAGCAAAGTATCTTTTCAAGATTATTTCCCAGTATCCAAGATATTCAACGATTTCCCGGAATTGATGCAAGGAAGTTTCGAACCGTATCTGTTTGCGCAACTTCCTCCGGTTTCATATTCTCCTTATTGCGCATTTGGGTATCCGCACCGCGTTCCACCAGAAGCTCCACCAACCCCAGATCCCCAACGCTAGATGCGTGATGTAGGACCCCATTTCCCATCTGGTCTTGAATATTTATCTCACAGCCATGTTGCAGTAGTGCTACAATCTTGGCCTTTCTGGCCTCGTGCTCGACGGACATAGTTTGGTCCGCTGGAATAGGTTCGTTTCTCCGCCTCTTAATGCGCGCCTTTAACACCTCTCGACCCTTCGTATGCATTTCTCGCCCCTTCATACGCATCTTACGTACCTCCCGCCTCATATTCATAACAAGTTTAGTGTCACGAACCCAATCTGGAATACAACTGATCTCGGGTAGAATCGTCCTCTTCAGAAAAACATGATGTAAAGCTGTCATCCCACCTATGTCGACGGCGTTGGGATCAACACCTAGCCCCAGAACATAGGCCATAGTTTCTTCTTCTTTGTGGCGAGCTGCCGCATGGACAGCTGTGGAACCGTTTGCATCAGGCGTGTCCATCTTGCTCCCAGCATTTATAAGCACTTTGAGGGACCGGATGTTGCCAAATTCAGCTGCTATATGAAGAGGTATCCTTCCATAGACGTCCGGGGAGTGAATTTCGAAACCACTAGCAATATAACACCCGATGACTTCGACAGACTTATTCATAGCAGCGTAATGCGCGATTGTGAGCCCCATAAAATCTCGGAGATCGTAGTCGGCACCTCTTTCTATCAAACATTCAACGTGGTTGGCTCCCCCCTTAAAAGATGCCAGGTGTAGTGGTGTGATACCATAATTGTTCACCAAGGATGGTTGAGATCCATGGTCGAGCAGAACACGTAATATATCCTGGCACGGATTACAAGCGGCCCAGTGAAGAGGCGTTGAACCCTTGAAGTCCTGTACGCAAAGCTGCTCCTTGAACATTTCCGGGTCTCTGGTCAATAGGGTTGTGATATCCGCTTCACTGCCTCCGAGACTAAACCAATGTAGTAAGCTGTATCCAGGCCAGATTGATACGCGAATGCTTACGCCGGAATCAACTACAGATTTGACCGTGGTATTAGGGCATGATATAAATACCCAGGATAGGGCATTCATGCCGAACACATCATAGTCAAGGGCGTCAGCACCTTTGTCAAGAAGCATCCGCACCACGATGTCACTGCCCGCCTCGGCGGCAGCTCGAAGAGAGTTTCCGAGCATATCGCCTACGGTGGTCTGTTCAACACCATGATCGATAAGAAGAGCGACTATGTCACTGTGACCTTCGTGTGCCGCGGCGAACAAGGCGTTTTGCATCGGACCTCCAGTGACGTTCATGTCTGCACCTGCGTCCAGGAGCAGTTCCACAGCTCTTTTATTACCACCGAATGCTGCGCCCTGGAGAGCTGTGTGGCAAGTGCCACCTATTGCGTTGACATCAGCGCCGCTCCGGAGCAGAAGCTCAATGAGATCGCAGTGGCCTTCTATGCTCGCGATCTGTAGGCATGGATCAAGCTGGTTAGTAACATCCGTGCTGTTTGATTCCAGCAACGATCTTGCCAAGCCTTGCAGATTATGTCTTATGGCCAAGGCGAACAGCGTTGTTTCTCTCGCGTCGAGAAACACGTTCCGTAGAGACAGTGTGTTGTATGACTGAAGCCATGCCTTAAACCCCTCGCCTTCTGGAGCAAAGTATTTAAGGATCTCGGCTGTCTGGGGAAGTCCAGTCGACTCTGCCTCACTACAATGGTAGAGCCAGTTGTCAACCGCATATTCCATGAACGGATACCGCTCGTTCAATAGCTTGATCTGTTCTTCGGAATCCACTGAGGCCATGTCCAAACATTTGCTGTACAATGAACTGGTATTGGACAGGACACATGTCTTGATACAGCTCTTTGATAGCTTGACATGCCCTTTCTGGAGAAGGCTGGATCTGTCAAAGATATCAGTGTTTTCTGTTCTCTTTCCAGAGACCTCCTCCAACAGGAACTCCTTGATTGATGGGTGCATGAACTGAACCAGGGACTTGGTGGAATTTATATGTTTCACTTCCAGCAGCCCACCAGATCTACTTTGTATCACTTTCGACATCATCTCATCAGTTTGCACCGTACCTGCAGCGCTGTCGGTGATAACCTGGCTCTCATCTGTAGGCTCGATCTCTTCTCTCATCACGACTCGAACCTCAGCAACAGTCAATGTACGTCGTGCGCAGATAACTAGCCCAAACAGTTGAGCGCCTGCTTCTCGGAAGTCTTGGTGAATATTGCTCAGTATCTCGCCGAATAGCTCTGATAGCTTCGGCGGCGTGTTAGAGACAATGACAGAAAAGTTTGCAACTGTGTCACCGTTCTCGTAGGCTGTTGTCAGACGCTCGATAACAAGTTTTGCCCAGAGGAAGATACCATCTGCGGCGTGGACGATCTTGTCTTTCAGATTACCCGGTATTATCTCATCTTGGGGAACGTTGAATCGTTCAAGCTCATCCTCAACAAAGCGCGAGATATCTCCCTGGTTCCAATCAACCACTAGGATTCCGGGCCCAGGCGGGAGTTTTCGCGCACTGAAGCAGGCCTGGACACTAATGGACTTGGACGCATCACCCATATCATCGAAGAGTTTGATCAGTTTGCTGACGATCAAGTCAACACACTCGTCAATAGCGTCAACTACAAGAATGAACCTCGTTTTCGTCTGTGGTGACTTGAGGACTGCCCACAGCATCTTTTTCAAATCTTGAAGGTTCCAGTCCCGCTTTGACAGGGCGTTAGAGGCACCTAACAACTGCACTGCAACGCCTGTACCACGTCGGAGCGCTGCTTTGAAGGCATGCTTATTAACGGGAATTTGCTGAATGATTTCCATGATAACAACTCTCAGAAACCCCTCAACTGACTTCTGTAGTCTTGATCCACGACTATTGAAGAAGAATGGAATGACTACAGCTCCCCGAATCGGATTGGAAGTAAGCTCGTTGAGAACGGTCTTCATCAAGGTACTCTTTCCGCATCCGGCCTTTCCAGTGATATGAAAGTGACCTTTGCCGCTGTTGAGCCACTCTTGGAAACCGGTTTGTTCCCGCCAAACCCAGTCGAATGTACCTTGATGTGGGCCATCAATATCATCAATTCGGTCTTCAAGCTCTGGAAAGCTGAGGCTCTGGATGCAGGCTATCAAAGGAAAGTTAATTTAAGAGTTGATGCGTTAAACAATCAAAGTCAATATTCACCTATCTGTATCTCGTCCAGCTGAATGCCTAAGTACACAAGAAAAATCAGCCCCATAATTCTCTCAAGCCCTTCTGGATCCCTCAACTGCGAGCATGTCCCATACACGGTGTGTTCCCCCTTGAGCAGACTGGGGCGGGCTTTCCAAAAAAGACATTGTCGCAGACTTTGCCGCCTGACTTTCGTTCTGCTTACCTTGTTCTTTGATCTCAGACTGTACAGTTCGTGAAAGGTTCTCTGCTAGTGTCTCAACCACCGTGACGTATGTATCCTCGTCAGGACCAGCGTATCTGACAAGTTGCTGGTGGGTCCTTGCCAGGCAAATATTATCTTCGCCTGGGTGGAGCATAACAGCCGAGTCGAAGTCGACAACCTGAATGTGTAAGCATATTCACTGCGAGGCGGTTGAACTAAGAAATAATCATTACGGACCAGACTTCCAATTCCCGGCGTTTTCTTCCCCTCATAAAAGTTGACGATGGAAATGTCGCCTTTGATGTCTGAATATTCATCGTTGATCGCAAACAACTCCTTTGAGTCTGGCTCAAGGACGTCTCGGATCTCTGGTGGTATGGCGCAACCAGAAACCTTGGCTAGAAGCTCAACCAAAGACACACGTTTCCCCTTCTCAATTACCCTCGATCCTCTGTGGGGAGTTCCAAAGAAGAATATGGACCGTGCGGACCGATATATCGGCTGGAACCCATCTTTTCTTGCGGCCCTGATCAATGCCTGCAGCCCAAATATCAGTGCATATCAACAACCTAAGCCAAAAGAAAGACGTTACCTGTTTGACAATGAGCCCCCCGAGGCTGTGGCAGACAAATACAATGGGTCTAGAGATCTAAAGCAGCGTCGTCAGAGATTCAAAGTCTGTCTTGTAGATATTAATTTGCCTTACCAGTGCACCTAGTCGCTTGTTGCGTATAGCTAAGAGGAGCGCCTCCGCATGCTGCCGAATGCCAAGTAGATTCCCGCTTCCGGCATCAAATCGTGCATTATAGCCGAAAGTCATACTTCTCAAGGGTGGAAGAGAAGGAATAGAGGGTAGCCCCGCAGGCCAAAAGAATTGTTTGCCAAACTCATCCTCTCCAGTCCAGGTTTTGGAGGGATGGCCATTGAGACCGTGAACAAACACTACACTAGGAGGTGGTTCAAGAATTAGTCAGTTGTATGCACTCTCTGCCTGGTTGGGTTGGGGGTCCGGTCTTACTCTAGAGCATCATTCGGTGATTCAGCAATAACACTGAGACCCTCCTTGCGGATTTTGATTGGAACAGCATCAACCATGATACTGTCTCCTAACTCTTCCAAATTTATTCAGTAACGCTGGAGCTTGAACCGAGACTTTAACGTTTAGCAACGGGAGAAGGTCAAAATGAGAGTGAAGTTTTAGATGATAATGCCGGGGAACAAGTCACCGAGATCAGGTTTTTTATTATTAATACTGTCCTTGAATAAAGCACAGCCTGATGAAGTGGCGCCTCCGCGGGTACATTCGGTTGGCGTGTTTGCGTTACACCTCCCGGCATCTTGAAGCAGATCGCCTGTCCTATAAGTACGACATATTTCAGCACCAATAACCTTCCACCACGACTGTGTCATGTTATCGTCTTTCTCACAGACTTGCAAGTCGGCTACCAATCAACATCTGTTTGCGCGGATACATTCGGCTGACACCCTGGGTTACACTTCGTAAGCATAGCATTGGAAGCCCGAATAAATTCCGTCCAGGTGCTGAATAATGCTAGCATCTTTTTTCCAGCTTGGGAACTCGGCTACCAATCAACGACGAGATGGTGCTTTAGGGTGGTCAGCACAGCCGAGCCTGGACTACTGTCCTGCTACTCGACAATCTCGATTCAAGGAATGTTTCGTCCTGTTATAAAGGAGGGCGTAATCCTTTAACAACCCAGAAAAGGTGGCTGCTTATATTGGATCAGGCTTCCAATCATATGGAGCCTTCCCAGCATCCTTCACTGATCACTGATGATAATATTGCACCCTCTACGAAAGGCTGATGGGCAGTACGGAGCCTGATTTCAAAAAGGATCTGTGAAAGAGGGGCCACAGGATTCTTTCCCGTTTATAAGTTATCAGAATTGTTCGCCATCTCAAGTTCTATTTGTCATGATATGCTGGCTCAGTCCTTCCAGTCCAGAGATAAATGATCACAGCTTGTTAGTCTTACGGGCACACCACTCCCCATCCGCCAGTAGTTAGCTACGCGAACCTGCTTTGAATATGGCAGACGAAGGCAAGTGTCTCCCTATGTCCGGACAGTCAAGACATTGCTCATTGTTCCACGGTAGACCTTCCAAGGTTTCGGAAGCTAAAGCTTCCGATAGCACATAAGAAGTATGGTATGAAGAATGAGGCCAAGGTGTTCTTTGAGACACGCAACTGGTTCGAGGACGAGTATACTTGGGTGGAACATGCTCCTTCAGCGCTCCCTGAAGCATCTAGGCAAAGGCATGACAGCGCTGCGATTCACATCTTCAAAAGGCCTGCCGAAGGAAAGACGTTCAATAACGTTGCCGAATATGAGGCCTCTTTCATCAAGGTTCAAAGTCCCATCCTCCTTGAAAAGCTCCGCGAGATCGTTGATGAAAGTGAGATTATCATTTCGCAACGATGTGCTGAAATTGCAAGACCATTTCAGCCTCTGTATTTCGCGTGGGAGAAGATACAAGACGTATTGAACTCAACGGCCAACGACGTGCAGACGGATCTCTACCGGCACCTCAAGGTTCTACACGACTTCATGGAGCAGGAGATGAAAGAAAGCTACGACCAGATCCAAGATCTTCATCAAAAAGGTCAAATAACCTTTGAACATTTGTGGACCCTGTTCCCGAAAAGAAGTTTCGTCTTTTCTTTCAGACATGGCTACAGACAGGCCATGCGAGTGCTATCATGCGCCAAAGGCACTTTTGGAGATTCTTGGAAGATCAGATGCGAGTATGTGCAGTTTAACGGATACGAATACGGTATCACGGAGCGCACCGTCAGGATACGTCACTTCTTTGACAAAAAGCCCATTGCATCTCTCACTGTATATCCCTGGAGATATGTCCAAGACCCTGACCTGCGAAAATCCCTCATCGAACGAGGCCGCGAAGTCATGAACTACCAGTCGCAGCACTACCTGCAATATGCAGGCCTAGCTATCGATCCTGACTCCAACATTTTCTGGAACAAGCTTGACGAGAATCCATATAATCTAGAGGAGATCCACTACGAACCAATTCACTTCACTAGAGACTCACTCATTACCAGGTTCAACGTGAGTCTTGGCAATTGTTCTCTGCTGACCACAAACTGACAAAACTTGATAGATCAAGGGCCGCATTATGGTGGATGCTCACCTATTTGCGAGGAATCACGAGAATATGAGACGCGGTATAAGGCCATTTCGTATTAGAGCTGACACTGGTCAATCAAATGAGCCGCTAGACGATAGGGGGGCAACAGCTGAGCACCACGTTTATCATACCAGGGTAAGACCTGATGAGGAACAAATTCAGACCAACCGGAGGGAGGTTGAGAAAGATGAGAACAACCTTTTCTGTATGTCCCCATTGCTCGACGGCTTCTCGTTCGATGACAAAAAGTGGCGTAAGTTGGCAACTCCCCACACAATGGCACTCGTCTAAACCACCTCTGATTTAGTCCACTTTCTCGTTGAATGTATTCAACCAGTTTCGTTTCAGTACAAAGCCCTTGACCACCTTGTCATGCCTCCCCGCCAGAAGGAACTTCTTCTAGCATTTGTAAAAGACCAGGATGAGAAGGTTCAGAACCTTGACGATGTTATTGCAGGAAAAGGTTAGTACTGACCCTCTTGAACGCAAAACACGGATCTCTAACATGCACTCCTAGGACAAGGGTTACTTGTCCTACTGAGTGGACCCCCAGGCACAGGTAAAACCTTAACAGCTGAAGCAAGTAAGTTTGCGCCATTCGGTTCAACATTGTTGTTATTGACCCGTCGTCAAAGTTGCTGAGCGAGTTGAAAGACCGCTTTATCATGTAGACACCCACGAAATCGGCTCAACTATTGACAACTTGAGTGTTCGCCTCCGTCAGATCATGAACATGGCCGCAGAATGGAATGCAATTGTACTTCTCGATGGCAAGTACATATTTCAGCACTAACTACTACACTTGGCTAATCGCTAGTATCAGAGGCCGATATTTTTCTCCAGAAGCGCTCTTTAGAGAACACTTCTCGTAATGAGTCAATCGCGGGTACGTTTATCTGTCAGTTTTAATCGGACAGTCGTTGACAGGTTTCAATAGTATTTCTACGAGAGTTGGAGTATTACAGGGGTAAGCTTCAGGCACAATAACCGAGCGTAAGGGGCTGACACCATTAGGAACCATGTTTCTCACAACTAATCTTGTGGGAACGATTGATGAAGCCATGGAATCGCGAGTCCACGTCCACGTCAAGTTCCAGAGACTTCCTCCATCGTCTCGCCAGACTATCTGGTCTAACTTTCTGGAGGAGATGACAGTGTATGGTCATACTATCTCTAACGATGAAATACAGGAGCTGGCAGCTTGGACTTTGAATGGCCGACAGATCAAAAACGCACTTCATATGGCTATAAAGTGGTGTGCGCAGAAGAAGGAGCCTATTGATTTGAATGCTGTGGAACATGTTATTAGACTAACCTGTCCTACTGCAAGCAAATCGGAACCTTTATCCGAGGTTATCAAAAGTGAGAAATAGGTACAACTTTTCCAAGAATAAGGATTTTTGCTGTAGCTAGTTCGATTAAAATCAAACGATGTGGGCCCCAGCCAGACTTAACTCTAACTCATAAGGGACTAGCAATGCTAGCTGTCTTAAATCGCGATAAGATATGCAGATAAGATAAGCTCGCCTACCCGGGAGCTTTCAAAGAGCTTACATATCTTGTAAGCAGCAAGCTATAAGGTAAGTATATTTCTATTATAAATATGTTAAGTTACAGACCTATAGGCTAACATGGAGGTTATAGGCTACGACGTTTTTCTTGGAGGTGAGCTGGTGAGCTCTTTGTAAATGTTATGTTTTATTGTGATTGGAAATGAATTTTTGTCTCCAGCGTCAGATCCTGGATACGGACGGAAAAAGTTGGATAAAGAGATGTTCCGAACGCCGATCGGGTCATCTTCGGGTGCATCCATCCGTTAGGCATCTTACCTAGCTTGGCGTGACAGCAGCCACACAGTAGAAGATCACCAACCATCCTAAGGTACGCAAGAATCTTCCATTCACGCTTGCGCTGTTCAGCCTCCGAAGGAAACGTAGCTAGATGCCAAAAAGAGCTGAAAAGGGAGGGCTTTAGCAGTTCCAATATTTCGATAAAGACTAACTGCTTCCTTAATGCGGTTTCAGGGGTCAATGTCATCAAATAGAGCCAATTGGCTAGACGCGCGACAGGCTGAGGCCATGGCTTGCGCCATATTAGACCGTGTTGCCAACTTAGCTCAGCCGCAGTCGCAGGGTTGAGACAACTGAGGCTCCAGAACATTACCATCGGCGGTTAAATATCGTGGAGTCCCAACTAAAAATCTAGACAATTTTAATCTGTCATGACCTACAAACTTTGAAACGGCGTACTTGAGCTTACTCGCGAACCTCGAGTCTTACTGGAAATTTCATCATGCGTCTCACTATCTCGCTTATAGCGGCGATCGCTTCCGGTTCCGCGGTCCTGGTGGAACCAACGATTGCCCATCCCAGATCCACAGTACAATCTGGGCCAGAAATCACAGCCCATCCCCTTGAGCCGCGGGACATCATTGGGAATCCCACCCAATGGTACAAGGTGCAGACAACAGCTGAGCCAGACGATTCCCTCTTGATCGGTTTGCGCAACTTCACCCAGGACAACGGTGACGTTGATACGTGTAAGTTTAATGCGCTGACCTTCTCCGAAGAATTTGCTGCTGAATGGATTTGATACTAGACTATTTTGAGTGTGTCAATGCCCCGTATACGGTCATCTCCGGGTATGGAGGCTGTGGCCGTGACGACCTGTATACCTCTTGCTCTGGTAACGTGGCCGCCGGTATCGATGGCGATAAGATCATCTGGTATGGAAATTCTCCACAATATCCGACCCTTTCTTTGGTGTTAATGAAAGTACTGACCCTGCCTGCTGCAGCACGAAACAAGATTCTCTTTGTGTCACATACAGCATCTTTGATGACTTGGATGCCACCACCTTTACACCTTTCCTAGGTTGTGGTGACAGAGGAGCTACTAACCTGGAACTTGCTCGCACTTGGACTGGCTCTGGAGTCACTGAAACAACAAAGCTCTCGGGATCGAGTTCAGACATCAGCACTACTACAGATTCCAGCGGGAGACAGAGTAGTGGCACAGATGATCCTCAGCCAACAGAGACCAACAAAAGTTGTAAACAGGGACCCACTGCCTACTTGCAAATGTTCATGGGACTCCTATTGGTTGGTGTATTGGTTGTATAGTATAAGGTTAAGGCATTGCACCTACGGTGTGTGGTCCGAGTATAAATTCCTCTAGCCACTTAGACAAGCTCAATCTTCGTCCAGTTCAAGTCCTCAATCTGTGGTACTTGCGACCAGCTTAGCTTTGCAGTACGAGTGTCATCCACAAACATTGGCAACGATGTTTGTGCATTTGCGTACTGAAGGAATGCTGCCTTGTAAGCTTGCTCTCCATCCGTCTCTGATGTGCCATGAGCTCCCACCTCTTGATTTGAAACACTTTTCAATACCATAGAGGTAACTTCTCGGTTATATGAGGCAACTTGCCAGAAACATGCGATCCTCTTGAACTGACCCTCACCTATATGCTGTACTACCAGCCCATGCATCCCTGGCTCTCGAAAGTAATCAGGAGCTTTGTCTTCTTCACCCTTGAACGCTACCAGCGGGACCAAGAAGCAGGGTAGCGAAGGATCATACTGTTGGCTAGATTGAACAACCATCAAATCTGCCTCTTCAAAGATTGCTTCGCCGAATGCAAAGACGCCTGGTATGAGTCGCAGTGGAAGACAAGAAAACTGTGTTCCTCTCGCCTTTATGTCTGCATACCGGCAGAGGAACGCACCGTTGATAGAATCAGGAACATCTTCTGTCATCTCCTCTCTGTTAATGCTTATTCGTATAGGAAGACAATTGATATACAGACTGGCGCCTGCAAAGAATGTGAAGGGATCTTGATTTGTCCCTGATGATCTCAATTTCGAGTCAACTAGCAAAGCCATAGCGAATGCGTTCTTTACTTTAAATGAGCATAAGTTCGAGGAAAGGAGTTCCGGATCTCGAGGGATTGGACTTGGGATGATTGCTTTGGGAGAACCGAGCCAGAGCCAAGAAGGTACCCTGAGATTGTCCGATAACTCTGCCAATTGAGTCGGGTCATCTACAGTCAACAATGTAGATGGCCACCAAAGCAGGTCCTGTATCCAGTATTCGATCCAGATACCGGAGAAATAGGTATGACCGGTCCGTTTAGCAACGGACCGAGCAAGACCTGATATGGCAACTAATTTGTCTTCTTCCCGTGTTAAACTGCAACGGGAATAAGCGCTCATGACGGATGGCCATAGACGTCCTGTCCCGGGGGTAAAGGCTCCTTGGTCGCTCCATCGGCTACCCCAATCGCTGAGATTTTGAAGGACGGCCTCACTAGCAATATGAGCATTGCACTCCCAATATACCTGTTCGTTTCCCAGGTAGACGATTCTAGGCGAAAGAAAGCGTTCTTGCAAAACCCAACCTCTTCTGTTGATCAGAGAACGAACAACGTCAACTCCAAAGCCGTCTTCATATTTCACAAAGGCAGGACTGTTGGTGACAGCAGAAGACTCCTTGTGATATGTGTCTCTGGAAGCTAGAAGGTCCGCCGGTGGGTGACATGGGATAGTTTGAGGGATGATTTCTCGGAATAGACTGGCAGACGAGTAATCCCAGCATATACTTAACGTAAGAAAGGCATTTTCGTATATGTCTGCCATTATGCCTGCTTCTTGGTGAAAGTCTTCATCCGAGTCCTGAAAAATACATAATGAGTCAATCCAAAGATAGTAAATACCCATTGCGCGTGAAATTGAGATGATGTCTTGATAGTGCTGTGGTAGCTCTCGATCGTTGTATGTACTCTGACACCCATAACCACCTTGATGCAACAGCTTTGGAGTGTCCTTTGCCCATCGGTGAGAAAGCGCAACGTATTTCCCATATTCTTGGGTATCACCGTCGGTCTTGATAACGGTCCACTGATTCGACGTGCTACTGCCGATATCAAGTAGACGGCTAGGAAGTATCGAGCTGGGGAGGCTTTGTTGACGGCATGTGCTGTGGGTGTTTACGCAGTCGGCTGCCCACTTGTTGGCGAGTTGAGCCACTGTTTCAGGTGTATGTAGACTTTGAATTGCGGTGGATGGTCCTTGCTCTGTGTTATTCGGCGGTTAGCAAGCTATCTTATAGCGAAAACATGGAAGTGATAGAAAGCCACTTACCCAGAAAGCAATGCTCGGTGGTTTTCCAAATGTCAAACCGGGGATAATAGAGACAGTTTTCTTGCTCATATATCCTGAGCTCCAAACTATAGCATGAACGCTCCACTCTATAAACAACGGAGCAGATATAGATTTCGATCTCATCATGAGTTTCGGTTTTTGGATCGGCAAGTGGTGAGGACCGTATAAGGCGCCACAGCGACCAGCAAATGGGACAATTCTGACTTAGGGATTCGAGAAATATTTCCCGGGATTGATACATGACCTCGGCCACATCAACAGTGGAGAGCATCACGACGGGATCTTTATATAGCCAATAATCGGTAACTTCCTCGTTCTCCCATTTGCGATCTTCACACACACGCTGGCAGATTGTGCAAAGACTCATGATATCAAACGTCAAGTCTACCGAATTATCTGTTTAATGTGAAAGATAGAGAGACACAACAAAACGAATAGCACTAATTCTCAATTGTGGCAGAGCCTGTTTGACCTTGAATATGAAGAGTGTAAAGATATCGAAACGTCAGCTGACGCTCTGAGGGGTTAAGTTGAGACAGGGGGGCTGATAAGATAAGACTCGAAATATGCCGTTGGCAGCTACCAGATTTAGAGAGCCCTGGAAGATGCCAAGGCTGTACAACAACCGGAACTGGTGGCTCCCCTTATGGGAAACTGTGAACTTAACCGTGACTACGTGAAGGCTTAAATACGCACTACACGAAACATCAGTAATATACATTAACTGAATTCCCTTGTTACAGTTTTAACATAGCTTAAAACGTATTATAAAACGCTAGAACTATGCGCTTGTTTAAAGGATAGTTTAAAAACGTTGTTTGATTGAGTATGTATTGCTAGGCACCTTGTTATTAGACTAGCCAACCTTCTTTTTACAAAGTCACGCCTATTAACGCATACAAGTTAAATTAGCACAAGGAATATTAATAAGGCTATAAACCTATTTTTCACCAGATGTATCGCTAGCAGACCCTGACTAGGAGAAGTTTATTATTAATAACTAATATAATAAGCTATTGTAAGTTTAACAATCATAACCCATGTAAAGACTTGCATTCTATTTCTTTTTTAACTTGGCCAACCACTTTGTTATCTTTCCCTTTCCACCCGGGGCAGTCGTGGATGTTGTAGGAGTAGCTGTTGCAGCTAGCTCTGGTGCTTTTGAACCTGCTCTGCCAAACACAACAACTCCGTTTGCTGGAAGATTCAAATTCGTGCCCTCTTCCTCTTCTTTGACAGTAATCAGCTTTTGCAATCGTTCATTGCACCTGGATCCCACATTGATTTGACATTGCTCTTGAAACAGGGCCGCCTCAGCGGTCGGCTGCCATCCCCACTCTGCTGTTAACCTTGTCTTCGGCTTAAAACCACCGTACCTCTGAGCCATGTTTCCTAAACAAGTCAAGCTAGCTATCAAGTAGCTCTGGTGCTTCAAAGAAAGTCTGCAGTTGGTGCATAGATAGCCTGGAGGCGTGGTTTTAATCACCTCTCCGGCACCTTTGCAGAACAGCACTGGTATGTTCTTCTCCACAGCTAGACCCTTCCAACCTTTGTCTGATGGACCGCGCTTGTCTTGTTTCATGGAAAATTCGAGTGGAGGACGCGTTAGAAAATCTGTGATTTCCCATCCAGATATTCCCCCGGCTTGATAGCCTATAACGCCTTTATCATCACGTAACGCGCTTTGTTGTGCCAACATACAGCCCCTGATGTCGTTCCACATTCTCATGATCAAGTGTCTCAACTCAAAATCAGAGTCGTCGTCTCGACCCTCCTTCCGAAGGACCTTCTTACGGTCTTCTCTGAGAATCTTGTCAACTTCCTGAAGATACCCTGGGCCCTGGCTAGCATGTCGGAAGTCGGCAGTTATCCCCTTTGAGTTGACCCACACGTGAGCCATGTGGAGCAGGAGTGCTTGAGCGGGTACCAGCCATCCGCACTCATCCCCACAATCCCATAAGATCATAGACATCCTCTCTAATGTATCCATGGTACCAAGATACTCGTCTGCCGCGACGGCATTGACGATGCTATGGGCATATCTGATGTTGCTCTCAAGCTCGAGGGTGCCAAAGCCCAGACCCCCTGTACCCGCCGTCACATTCTCAATCCTTGCGCCTACCGTTGTAGAAGCATCGGGCATGGGTGTCTCCAAGAGGTTCAGAAAATTGGAGCTCGACGTGGCTAGGCGGAATTCGGAGACTCTGCAGTACCCTACAAAATGTCGCGAGGTTGCCAAGGTAGATTCATGCACATCTTTAGTCCAGATACAATTGGACTCAGCGAGATAATCTGCGCAGTCAAAATATTGTTTCGTAACATCGCTCCTCTCGAAGTGCCATTGAGTCAAATGTTGGGTAGGATCACCATTTTCGGAAGACTGGTCCATTGGAACCAGGAAGGATGAAAATCCATAGAATGCAAGACGCTTGTTTGCAACTAGCAAAGTCGACACCTGACTGAGTTTTAGCATCGCGGCATAGGGTACTTCAAGCCCAACTTGATGAGACCTGGGCGGAATAGGAAATCCATGGGCAACAGCAACATTCCGAACAAGTTGATGCCAACAGGTATCTGATGTGGGGGTGACATTCGAAACTTTCGTAAGAGCCCCCACCTCGATGTAAAATTCCGTTCCATTGGTGGTAATGAAATCGACATCCGACAGAGTTACGCCTTCTGGACCAGAGCGGAATGCGGCAGTTAGCCACGCAAGTTGTTGAGCTACTTCAATGATTGTTTCATCATCACCATGCACGATGACCGTGGTATCGCTGTCGCCTTCCGTACTGTGATCAATCATGAGGGTTGCGTCAGGATGTTCTAATAAATAGTGAGCATGGGATGATCACGAAAAAACAATAACTTACTGTAACTCTTTTTTCCCAGAGATTGCTGAATATGGCTACAAATGTCGTACTTAGAATTCTTCCAGAGCCATTTGATATAGTCAACGCAGCGTGACGCATAAGCATCCCTTTCTTCCCCAGTTACCGTTACAATCTGATTGATGTCTGTTGACCCATTTTGCTCATTCAAGATGTGGTCAAAGAGTTCCCAGCGTATATGGAAAGTCGCAGTGGTCAGTCTTGACACTGTCGGTGGTACCCCTTCGCTGATGATCTCCATGATATTTTGCTTCGCAAGCCTACGTATACGCAATTTCAGTCGCCCGAAAGCCTTCCCACTCATCAAGAAACCCCGGACTATAGACATCGGGACCGCATCTTCTCCTATATCTCCAAACCTTGTTCTGCTTCTACGAGGAAGCTCAGAAGTAAAAGCGTCAGGCTCTTTGCTATAATTGCTACATATAGCGACTAACTCCTCAACGAGGTATTGCATTTCTTTCAGAACCATGGAATGTGCTTTCCGATGCAGAGGGTTTTGGGTCAACTGCGACAACAGGGCATCTGGTTGATCCGTGCTTTGGATCTCTGCACAATAGCTTTCAAGGATCTGGCGCAGTTTTGAAGAAAGGACATCGTGGTCAATCGCCAACCGGTCCCAATCGATACTCCATGAGCATAGGTCACGACTCACGCCGCGAATAAGTTCTCTCGCCAAACCTCTTGAGTCCACATATCTAACATAACTTCCGTCATGAACTACAAATGAAGGTTGCGGGTAGTGTTTCTCTACTCTCTGTAGGAAACGCTTCTTAGGATCAGTTTGATCAGAGGATCGCGAGCCCACTGTGGAAGTATACTCGTCAAGACTTGGATCAGCACCTAATGGATGAGTACCGGAGGACATATTAGTTGAATTCGGCCTAGCATCTGTCAGTGAGTGCTAGAGCTCGCGTGGAAGGAAACTTGCTCTGAAATATTGCTCTCAGACAATATCTGGCTTGATAAATCTGCATGGATCTGAACTTCCCCTGGGCCCTCCGGTGTGTCATGTTGGATGTGCCCTTGGAGGACTTTCCTGTCCACAGTAGATGCTGGAGCTGCGCGGACAAGCTCTTGTAGTTGTTCAAGAACTTTTCTGATGTCCCGTAGCTGCTGCTCGAGTTCTTTATTGTTCAAAGCGAGTAGCAGACGCAGGCGTTGGGCTCCCTCTCTGTGCTTCTTAGATATCTGATAACGGTAAGTAGGCAAACGTAAGACAGACTTATAACCTTACTGTTTCAAGGTCATGTAAGATACTTGATGACTTTTCTCTCAGGGCGGAGCACAACCCGATGACATCTACAGCCGTTTCAGTATATTTGCTACCTTATACGTCAGTAGGCCTGTCAGGTATTCCTCACCATCGACTTGATTCATCCGCATGTTCTGAATTGTAATTAGGTAAGCAGGAACGTCACTCGATACCTGTTTTTGCATGCTTTCAAGGTCCCGAGTAAGTTGAGTTAGGGATGCGAAGCCGGGACCAAATACATCCGCCGACAGTCTCAAAGCAGCTCCGAGCTGGTCGAGGGTTCCCAGGAGACTGCCACCCGCTGATAGTGATAGTGGGTCCATTGGATAACAGTTGAAATGTGGAATTTAGCAAGATAACTTGAAAGACTGTAAATTTCCCTATTACTGTCGTGCTATGAGGGACACCGATTCCTGATAGAATAAAAGTTTAACCCCGTAGTCAAAGATAAGTTATTGGATTGCCTAAGTTGGTGATAATCGAGCATTGTGCCGTCTGACTTACCCCGCTCTTGAGGCAGCCGATGTCTTACATTCCATTTTGTCATCTTATCCTGTCGCCTCACGGGAATGTCATAGCTGCTCCACAATTTCCCTACACTGCCATTTGACAGCTTCTTCCATTACCCGATCACGCGGTCGTAAAAATACTTGATCCACTAAAATCAGGATTTAGTATGTAGCTAAGAGACCTTATAATTAACCCTTCTTCTTTATAGATCTATTTCTACTTTAATATAATATACAAATAGAATATAAATAAATAGTAGTAATATTTAAAGCTTTAGTTTTTTAATAGTATTTTTATTATTTTATTTACTACTAAAATACTAGCTTTCTATAGCTTTTAAATATAAGAGATTCTGGTAGATTAAGTATTTTTACGACCGCGTGCCGATCTAGATAATATTTACTGGAATACTCCTCGATATATAGCTTACGTGTAGATTTGAGAGCTGAATTTGTCAGAGGGAAGCAAGGAAAGAAGGGCACTTATGTTGTGCCCAAACATTATGTATAGGCCAGGGCAAAAGAGTCATAATGCTCTTTGAAAAGTGTATATATGACCGAAAACTTCATCTGATCGAGAGCTTAGTTTAAGTAAGAAGAGGAGGATAACAACTTATAAATTACAAAGTATCTTCAAACAAAGACAGGCTACCTAAAAAAGCAATCGCTACGATAGTACTATGATTTTATGGTATAAATTTAATAATTTAGCCATTAGCAGTCCGATTCAGAGCGCTAAGTAAGTATCATTCTT
The DNA here is from genome assembly GCA_013184325.1 of Fusarium luffae. Lineage (NCBI taxonomy): Eukaryota > Fungi > Ascomycota > Sordariomycetes > Hypocreales > Nectriaceae > Fusarium > Fusarium luffae. Next base: position 138 of record JABCJV010000474.1, on the reverse strand, counting down.
CTGCGTGCCACCTAACTTACCTTGAGCTGTTTGTGCTTTCGCTGTGCCAAAGGCGACGGGTAGGTTAGTGAAAAAAAAAAAAAAAAAAAAAAGAATTATAGAAAACAGAATAACTTAAACAAAGTCAACAAACAAAAA